>OVAX01001570.1:0-42728 GCA_900406405.1 Lepidium africanum | reverse complement strand
GAAACTCACTCAACTTTTATATATATATATATATATATATAATTATGATTTTATTCTTTTCTTCTATATTTTATAAATTAATTCTCAAAAATTATACCAATAGATATCTAATTTCAGTTGCCAAGAAGTGTATGGGCGAAGAGTGTATACCTTTTGGGATCCTCTAGCATAATAGAGGTTGGATAATGGATAATATCTTTTTGTTTATGTTCATACACTAGAGATAGTCATCATGAAATAAACCACTGCAAAGGGCTGTGACTGAATTGAGGGCGTTTTCTCCACTTCAAATGGAGATTCTCTGTTGAAATATTTTAAAATATTTTTGCTGCAAACTGTCTGGCTAGTTTGTCTTACAATTTGACTCTTTCGATGCCAAATTTTGATGCTGCCCATCGGCTAATCTCAACCACCCAAATCCATTCTCATCATCTCATATCAGTCTAAAAGCCTATATCTTGTACGAATCTGGTAAAACTCATATCTTTCTAGCTATGAGAATTGAGAAGCACATAAGTCTTATCCTTAACGCTTTGATAAGAAGATTATAAACAGAGAGTCTCTGCTGAAACTTCGAGAACTCGGATCCTGCTCAATGAAAACCTTCCATTCTCGAGTGTTTTATCAATATTGTGGAGTTCAAGCTCTTCCTCGCTCGTTTCTGCACATCTTGCCATATCTGCTAGTTGGTGAGATCTTAGTGAAACCCTAGAAAAACCTTATGCTGCTCGCATGAGATCTCAACATGAAAAAGTCATCCACGTAGCATGGAGTAGTGAGACATTTGATCAAATGGATCTAAACTTATATAAGGCATAGTTTATTCACATTTCACACCCACTTTTAGCTCACTAGACTGCATATTAATTGGTCTTATGTCTTGGAACATGTTTTGGGTTTAGTCTGCAAAATCATGAGTCTTGTTTAACCCATTATCATGGTTCACCCACTTACAAAGAGACAATTGTTAATGGTTCATTCTTTGCGGAAGAGAAAAATCTTTGCAGTTTACTATTCCATGGAGAAAAACATATTACAAAATCTCTTATGTAGAGAGAATGTTTGTCAAAGCTCATTTCAAATTTTTTGCCAAAGACCTGTGATTAATTACAAGAAATATATTCTACTGTTGTGATTATGGATTTAAACTTTTAATGAGTTCAATTGCTAATAATTTTTTTGAAATGTTCTCATATATAGATGTCTTAACAACATATTTGTATCGACTATTAGATATTGATATCTATACGAGAATTCCTAATACGTTGAATATGATAAAACATTAGCATCTATACCGAAAAAGTTTTGTGCAATAAAAGTGGAATATGTGAACAATTCTATTTCTCCATGTGATTTTATAATAAAAAATAACATCTAAATTTGTAATTATCACAATATATGTTTGATAATCTAAATATAATCCGAACTAAATTAAGATGAAATATAGACAACAACAAACAATGTAAAGGAAGAATGTGTGATAAAAGATCTCGATCATACAATGTACTTTCTTAGCCTGCAAGTACATTATTATCCATATGGTATATAATGTAATTGTGTGCAGCTCACTATCACAGAGTAATTCATTTTCTAATTTTATATAGTTGCAAAGAACTTCGCATCTGAAGTTTTCTCTTTAACTATTTTGCAGGTATAAAATACTCTCTGCCATTCATATATAAATTTATTGAAAATTATATTATTACTTTAGCTATATATAGATAGGAGAAATTACTAAATTTTCATATCCGGTGGATTTTTAAAAAATTCAACAGTCTCTTCCAAACATTTTTTCTATAGTTAATTTATTACTATTTACATTACAAAGAAGATAGTTTCTCCCACAATGAGTTCAACTATTTACATTTTCTTCAAAAAACTATATATCACTTATAATTTTAGTTTTATGTATTTTTATATAGAATTATTTGTGTGGAATGCCACACATAAACCCGAAATTATGTTGAATGCCACAATTGTTGATTTTTTTGCCCAACTTTTTAGGAATAAAAAGACTATATTGCCCCTAAAGTTTGGTAAAAAAATGACAGACATATGCAACAAAGTTAAAGAGTTAAATGTAGCGGCAGAGGTAGAGAAAAATCGTTTCAAAGTCATCGCCGGTCGATTCCTTGCTGAAAGATTGCATCTCGAGGATAATCTCTTTCACAAATCCACGAGAAGCGTGTGTCACTGCTTCGGTTTCAAAACCTTTGAAATCAACGATCACATCAAACATAATATAAGAGAGGTTTATTCCATTGGAAATTCAATCTCTGATTCCTCAATCTCGATATCATTTATCATAAAAGGATCTCTATTTCTATCTCTGTAATGATCTGGTTCTCTTCCATAATGGTGGAAAAGTACATATTTATTCATAAGTTTATGCTTTAGACGTCCATGGTAGACAACAATGTGGAATGTTAATTTGTATATTTATGTCTACCATGGACATTTGTCTATGTCTACCATAAACAAATGTCCATGTCTAGCGTCATATTTACATGTTGCTTAAATAGATGACTGACACGTGCCCATCACTCAAAACAAAATATAAATTTATTTGATTTTTGAACGAACTTATCTTTTCTGAACGTCTACATTTTACTTTTTCCATATTGTTAACTATCATGGACGTCTAACTCATATATTCATCACTATTTTTACCAAATTATAAAAGTAAAATAGTCTTCTCGCCTCTGCCATAAATCTGCTTTTATGACAGCAGACACAAATGTTTAATTATTGAAAACATAGCACACAATTTCGAATTTGACCATGGCATTTCACATAAAACTCCCTTTTATAAATGATGAGAAGGGACGAAGGTGCATGGAGGAGAGGATCAGTTGACTCCAAAACTTTTCAAAAACGTTTTCTAAAAGCTTATTCAATTAATATTTGGTGCATTATTTGGTTAGAAGCATCTTTTTTCGACCCATGTTCGTCGTTCCAACCATCTCAAACTTTATTTTTAATTAATTTTATGTTGTTTCCACTTTTTCTTTAGATAGTACTTAATTTGTTATATCTTCTTTCTGTTCCTTTTCTCTCTATATAAAAATATATTTTATAATTGCTTTAATTTTAATATATAGTATTTTATGTCGTTCACTTAAAAGAATCTAATTTTGGATAGACTCATATATTATGCAAACTAAGCTATTTTAGATAAACATATGTCATAAGGTTTTATCCAACACTTCTATATTAGATTACTTCAAAAACTATAAATTGTCAACAAAAAAAAACTTATAATTACTTATATTTGTTTATCAACAATTGCATTAACAAACTTAATTCATGACTTAAATTCTAAATACTATCACAAAAATCTAAAGTTGAACTGTTGTAGAAAATAAGGTAGAGATAAACATGTAACTACTTAATCAATATATTTTGTCTATCACCAGTTTGATCTACAAAATTTGATCCATAATTTAAAATTTGGAATTGAATTTTATTTAGAAAACTATAAGTTGAACAAAGTTAAATGAGGGTAATGATATTATTTTAGTTTTGTTATATTCACTCATACTAGCAATAACTATTTTTAATTAATAAATTAAAGATAATTAGCAATAATATATTTCATTTAAATAATAATATTATATATTAATATGAATATGACTCCTATTAAAAAAAATCTTTTCTAACTTAGCCACAATATCATGACTCTATAGTTTTTAAAAGAGCTATATTACTTCATGAAATATTTTCTAATAATGTTTAAAATTAAATTTACAAATAGTTTAAGATGGTCTTTCCAAGACATGTTTCACTTCAACAACGAATAAACTAGTTGCAAAATAATACAAAATTCCACATCTTGCACCTATTCGATTCAGATGATATTATTTCTAATCTTTTTGTTTGTTTTAAAACTCGATTCAGATTTATAAACGAATCTATAGTCAGAGTAGCACGTTTTTCTTGAACTAAGTTCCAATATTATTACTATATCTTCTTTTTAAAATAAAACCCAACCACTGTCTTTTTGTCTTATTTGATTTTTTTTTCTTTTTTGTTAATTTGTATATTTGATTAATTTCCGGCCTATTATTGATTACCCATGAATTCCTCAGGTTTATTAAATAAAAATAAATTATGTAAATATTCTTGTCTAGAGAATTCTCAACTCCTATAAGAATGTATAAAGATTTCTAAATCTCTCATCCAAAAAATAAATTCCTCCTTTCAACATTACAATAACTCTTGTCTATTTTCTTTTTTTTGGTTCAACTGATAACTCTTTTTTTAAGACCGAAAAAATGAAAATGGAGAGACAGAAAAGCATGGAAACTAGTTTACTAAGGAAGAGTTTAAGCATAAGAGAAAGAAAACACACAAATGAAGAAGAAACCGGTTTACTCAGAAAGAGTAATAGCATAAGAGAGAAGAGACTTCCAATTAGTGATGGTGGTTATCTTGAAGCCGGTTTTACACCAAAGGGACATCCAAATCATAAAGACTTCAATAAAATTCAAACCGAAGAAGATGGAGAATGTTCTGTTACAACTTCAGTTTGTCTTATCACTTTTATCGTCGTCACTGGCTCTTTCTGCGTTGGTTGTGGTGTAAGTAATTTTTTACTTGTCTTTCATTGTCTTTAAACATCGGAAAATTATCGATGAGTTCTGACAGATATTCATCCATAATTTACAATGAAAAGATTTTTTTCTAAAATCCGTTAGAAATCTTGACAGGAACTGAATATATAATTATTTCTGATAATTTAGATCTGACGGATCTGAATTCGTCGAAAATCCGTCGAAATTGAAAATTTCTAACGATCTTGTGATAGCCTTTAGCCTTTAGACCTACAAGTAGTTGAATACTTTTTTCTTAAGAAAACCTAAGCTTCCATGGTTTTAAAAGATTAGCCAATTTAAGTTTGAAATTCTCCCGGTTATATATAATTAAAATCAATTACAATATACTATATAAGTATCTTACGGTTTAGCTATAATAAAACCGGTTTAATTGAGTTGACTGGATTTGTTTTGCAGATTGGTTTTTCATCAGTGGCACAACATGGAATTATGAATGAATTGTCTCTGTCTGTAGCAGAAGTAAGTCCTATATTATTCATATTAATTACAGTTTTTATGTCTTTCTTAATTTCTTTTTTATAAATGTTAAACATATTTTGATGTAGCTGACTTAAATTTTTTTTTTTTTTTTTTTACAGTACTCAATGTTTGGGTCAATTATGACATTAGGAGGACTCATTGGTGCAGTTTTTAGCGGTAAAATTTCTGATGTTTTGGGAAGAAAACGGGTTAGTATTTAAAAAGTTTAACCGGTTAACGAATATAAAACCTATCAATAATAATATATTTTTGATATACTAATAAATAATTGAAAAACAGACAATGATATTTTGCGAAGGATTCTGCGCAATAGGTTGGCTCTTTATCGCACTGGCTCAGGTTTAAATTTTTTTATTTTATTTGATCTTGTGATCCTTTTCATTAATTTATCATTTCTTATATAATTAGGATTATAATATAATACAGCATACAACTGTCGATTTTACTAATAAATGACTATTACGTATTTTTATATCTGAAGGATGCATTATGGCTTGATTGTGGAAGATTACTACTTGGAATCGGCGTTGGTATCTTTAGTTACGTGGTAATTAATTAATTTCCCTATGTTTAAATGAAAATTTGTACAGAGACTACATTAATTAATTAATTATATGTAGATTCCTGTATATATCGCGGAAATAGCACCCAAACATGTTCGAGGATCATTCGTGTTTGCCAATCAGGTACCCAAATTACTTTAAATATCTTTATGAGTAATTTGATATTATATTTTTCTGTACTTGTAATTTATCTTGTTGAATTTCAAATTGTTTCAGCTAATGCAAAATTGTGGGCTTTCATTTTTCTTCATCATTGGAAATTTTATTCCTTGGAGAATACTATCAATAGTAGGTAAGTCCTGATTAAAATATTGAATTTAGATTTATTATTACATGAAATAATTAGTTTGATACGATTTTCAATATTTTGTCTCTTATTTTTTTAGGTTCGGTTCCATGTATTCTTCACGTCATTGGTCTATTCTTCATTCCTGAATCTCCAAGATGGCTGGTAAGTCAACTCTGATTTTAACTATGACATTAACATAATGTTCTATATATATAACATATATAATATTAAAAAATAAAATATAAATAACGTTTCACATTTTGAAAGATGAAAAGAGTGAGGGAGAAGCTTATAGTCTTGTAGTATATTTATCCAAAATATTTGGAAGATTTTGAGTCCAATTTTTTCGAGAGTAAAAATATGTTATTGGGTAAAAAAATAACAAATCTATATATGTTTTAGGTTCGATTTTTGTGTTTGAAAATCTTCCTTTCAAATTTGTATGTTTAACATTATTATCTGACATTATTTTATATCTGTGAAATTACTAGGAGTTTTTCTGATCGTTTAAGTGTTAATATTTCAATTATAGATTCTTTAGCACGATATAATATATATTGGATTTGTTTTGACTAATTAAATCTTTCGACAGGCAAAATGTGGCCGTGATAAAGAATGCAGAACTGCCCTACAACACCTTCGAGGCCACGACGTTGATATTTCACAAGAAGCTAATACTATTAGAGTAATATAATGGTTTTGATTAAGATTTTACTAATAATTATTTAAATTTATAGTACTTTATTGACTTCTTAATTATTTCAGGAAACGATGGAAGTTTCTAAACAAAATGGTGAAACTCAAATTATGGAACTATTTCAGAGACGATATGCATATCCATTAGTTGTAAGTATAGAAAACAACTACAGTTTTATTTTAATTTATCATATTTTCGTTATTAAGCAATATGTTTAATTATGGTTCTTAAACTTTTATTAATTGATCTAATTTTTTACAGATTGGGGTCGGTTTAATGCTCTTGCAGCAGCTTTCCGGTAGCTCAGGAGTTGTGTATTATGCTAGTAGCCTTTATGAAAGAGGAGGTACAAAATATCTAATAAAATAAATAAAAATCTATTCAACATTGTTATAATAAAAACTAAGTAATGAAAACAATCTATATTTTGCTTAAAATTTGCAAATTAACTTTAATGATATTAACTCAAAATATTTGGTTTCAGGTTTCCCTAGCGCTATTGGCACATCTGTAATGGCTACAATCATGGTAAAAATATACAATAATTAGAAATTTATTTTGTATTAAAACATGCTCATATTTTAGTTTTGATTATGCTTGTTCGCAAATTACTTAGTTATCTATATTCTTAAAATCAATAATTGTTTCTTTGCAGATACCTAAAGCTTTAATTGCAACAATCATTGTTGATAAAATGGGAAGAAGAACTCTCCTAATGGTTAGATCTTCATTTCAATTGGCTTTCATTCATCTATTTAAACAAAAAATATTTAATTATCTCTATAATATGAATATATATATATATATATATACATATATATAAGTTCTTTGTTGTAGTATAAAGTATTATATGTTGTTTTACAGGCTTCTTGCGCTGGAATGGGCATGTTTGCTTTGCTCTTAAGTATTTCATACAGTTTTCAGGTATATACATATATATATATATTATATCTTATCACTATATTTGGTGTATTATATTTAATAATATGTATATGATATACATTATATTTAAACCTAAAAGGATTATCAGTACATTTGACATTTTACTATTGCCATGTAGATACTTAGATTTAGTAGAAAATATTTACTAAACTTTATAAATTATTTTTTTATAATGTCTAATTACTATTTGTTTTATTGTTGTAAATTTTAAAATAGTCATTCGGCATCCTACCAGAACTCACTCCCTTATTCACCTGCATCAGCGTACTGGTATACACACACTTAAATCACTGTAAATTATTTTAAATCGTAAATTATTTTTTAGAAAATTATATAACTGTTTAAATTATACTATTTATTATTATTATTAGGGTTATGTTATAACATATGCAATGGGAATGGGAGGACTACCATGGATTATAATGTCTGAGGTATTTCAAAAATATTCAAAATTTATTTTGAATGAAAAGTTACAATTACATTTAAAACTTTTTTTATAAAAAAACAATAATAATAACATATGGTTTTGTAGATATTTCCGATGAACGTAAAAGTTTCAGCTGGAACTTTAGTTACTGTCACCAATTGGGCATTTGGTTGGGTCATCACTTTCAGCTTCAATTTCTTAATGCAATGGAGTGCACCTGGTACAAAATTTAATTTTTTAAATACTACATATGTTTTATAATTATTTTGTTGCTTATCTTTATTTTATTATTGTTTTTAATGGCTTTTTTTTTTCTTTGTCAGGAACATTTTTGATATTTTCTATCGTTTCGGCCATGTCGATTATATTTATCTATTTTATAATGCCCGAGACGAAAGGAAGGTCACTTGAGGAAATACAAGCATTGCTTTCGAGCTCTATGCATTGATATCAAATTATCATCTATATATGGTTTTCGTTGCAAAAAGAAAGGAAAAAAAACGTTTTAGATTGTGTATTATTTATGTAAGCTATGGATGTCTTGTATGATTAAATATAATTTTGAGTTGATAAAAACATTGTGCAATTGGAAACAAGATAATCAACTTTTTTAAGGCAAGTTTTATTAACTAGTTTTTGAAGATTTTCTGATGCTCAAGTCAATACAAGAAAGTGAGAAACCATTAAATTTAATTGGAAACCAGAAAAAATTGGAAAATTCACTAGAAAATGTGACTAAAAGTAACAGAGTAAAAAGAAATAAGTGATTTATAGGTAGCTTTAGCTTAATTAAGAATATGTATGCATCCTTGAGATCTTCATGTCCAACCATCATTCGAAATATTATTGGAATTGTCAATACACGAATATAAACCAGATCCATATGTAGAATTATGGGCTTCCAACTTAAAATTATTTGACAATCTGTGGAGAGAGCCTTATCTCGATACTTACATTTTTTCTTCTTTTTTGTCACTAAGCTTTACGGTTATCTGTTGGTAGAATTGCTATTTTCTTTTTTCCAATAACAAATGGCTCAATCCTAAGATGTCAGCTAAAAAAGTGCTGGGCATGACTAAGAACAGTGAAATGAAACAGCTTTTTAATTGATGGGTCAGTACAAAGATACATTACGCGTAGTAGAAAAATATCTACGAATCTGAAAATGTTTTTTGATTATCTCATGACTTTTTGTAACCTCGGACAGTGCATTTGTCTGTACCTATATATATTCTTCAAGAAATGTATTGAAAAGCTATAATCGAAGTACTAATGGTCAATATAACTATATATTTTGAAAATCACACATCCAAATCAAGTGCAAGAAAACTCAAAAGATTGTTCATATAACACTTTCAAGTGCTAAAATAGTATCTTCAGGACTGGAAAGATGATTAAACAACAATATAATTTACAAGTTCCTTTCGAGTGTAATTAAAGGTTTAAAATAATAAGTAAATTTCCAATGAATTTTATATATCCATGGGGATTGTCAGATTCTTCCGGATTACTTTTACTACCAAAAATAAATTAAAATTGGAGTGATCAAAAAGAAAATTAGGAAAAGAAAGCATGACTCAGACGTACACTAGTTGGAGACCTTTTGGATGGATACCAAACAAATGCATTGAAGGCGAATTTGGAAGATTATAGTATTTTCTGAAGTCAATCAGGACTCTGAAATCTCCAACGTTGCATACTAGTTTCAGAATTAGTCGAGCCAGACAGAAATGACATACTTCTGAAAGAAAATAGCCCAAGAAAATATCCAACGTGAGCATACCAATAACATGATTTGATACAAAAGAGACAAATATCTTAACTTAGGGGTTGAGATCAATTGGAGAAAACGAACCAACCATCATTTTCATCAGAAGCTTAGATGGAGCATAAACCCATATCAAGATCCTCCAATAGGAACTGAAAGTTTAGTGAATGATATGCTTTCTCTATTCAAAAACACTTGACTAACCAAATTACACAAGAGAGAAACTGGTAGAAGATAAGCTAAATACTGGAGCGTTGAATGAAGCAACCATTACAAGTGAGCTTGGATTTCTCAACTATATGATTCTTTTTGGTTCAACACTTTCTATAATGAGGAGCCAAGCAACCCACTTTTGTTGAATTTTACTGTCTCCTAGTGATTTTCTAATTGAATTTGGTCGTTATATTTTTATATAATCATGTTAGACTAATGACTGTGCGTAAATATCACAACTTTTAGGATAATAATGGAATTGAGTAGTTTGTATTTCAGTTTCAAAAAAAAGTCAAAGAATGTATGAAAAAGTCGTGACTTGTCACTTATTTCCATGTGCTAAAGTCGCAATTCTTTATGATCACGACCGTTAGACAACTATTTTTGTTTTTTCCCGTACTAGTAAACAACTCAAATTATTTAAACTATGATGATTTGATTCAATAAGCATAGAAGATTAAAAAATTAAGGATATAAAAATAATAATTTTTAATTAGAAATCATCACATTTTACTAAAAAGCTTATGACCATTTTAAATGAGGTAGTTAACAGTGAAATGTTAATCATACACGATAATAAAGTGTATAAGTTAATAATATTTTGTTTAAATACATAAAAATTGAATATATATATAAGTAACGGGGAGAATTCAGATGAAAAACAGGGGGTTCGGATATATTTATACCAATAACTATAAATGTATACGTATAATACAAAATAAAACGTGATAATAATATTGTTAGTAATCATTCTAAATATAAAAGTAGCACTCTGACCCAAACACGTATTACATATAAATGCAAAATGGTCTGAAACTTGCTACAAGTTTCCCACTTGTCAAATACTTGAAATCATTGATTATTTTTTTTTTGGTTTTCAAGTTATTGATTGTTATACAACTATTATAAAACTGGCTAACACAGAAAAATTGCTACAAGTTTCAAGCATGAATCAAACTCGAGTCTATGGGTGTTTAAGCTCCGAGGCCTAGATTGTAACACATTAAGTATTGTTTATATATAAATATTATAAAATTTGAATAACTGTATATATTATTTCAATTTTTACGATCTCTTTCCTGACACGCATACAAATGATTACTAAAGTTATCTGTATGGCATTGTTCAAGACATTATCTGTTTTTCAATCTCTTTCAATGTAATTAAGCTTCTTTTTTAAAAAAAAATTAAAAGTTAATGTAATCAAGAAGCAGACTCATCAGCTAAGAACACTCTAGATGCTTCAGAGACTTTTAAATATTTATGAAGATCATTTCTGACAAAAGAAAAAGTTATCTTTAGAAAATCAAATGTAAAATGGTAAATCTGTTAACTTTTTCTTTATCAGATGGCTATAAGTTTCATTGATAGTCCAAATTTAGGTATTCTTATTATAATTTAATCGAATATTCCCTCGTTTTATACCAGAAAAGAGGAGACAAATACGAATAGACAGAAGTGTAAAGCCAATCTGACATTGGACCTCTTACGTTCTCTTCTAATCTCCACACGTCATCTTCTTTGTTGGCACCTCTATTCACCAAGAAAAACACAGTTTCTTTCGATGATCTCCTTTCTATTTCTTTCACTCTTTTTGTTTTTTCTGTTTTCTCAAAAACGTGTAATAATTATCCATCAATCATCAAAACAGTACTAATTAAATTATACATCCCTTGTCATCAAGATGAGCTTCTACAACAGAAGCTTTCACTTCTTCCTTAGCCAAACCAAAACCAAAATGATGTCGTTTAAAGATCATGAGACTTCCAAATCTCCACATCAGCCATGTGATACTGGTTTAATGTTGTGCACAGAGTATCTAGGGTTCGAGAGTTACGACATGAAGATGTCTGATGATGAAGTGGAGAACAAGATGACGTGTCACGCAGAAGATGAAACTGAAATGGTCGAAACAAAACGAAGAAAGACATCGAAGAATGTGGTTGCGTTAGATCCGAAACGAGAGTTTCCTCCGACGCTTTCATCGTTAAATGGACATCGATCTTTTTACCTCCATCCGGTGAGGAAAGACGGTAGATTAGAACTTACCAAAGTTATGGTTGATCGACCAGAGATTTTCCACGTTAGTCGAGAAAATGGACGGCTGAGATTACATCTTGTTGATAGTTACTGTGATCTTGAAGAAACCGTGGACTTAGAAGACGAGGAGGACAACAATAATAATGGTGAAAGAGATCAGGTTGTGGATCTATCTATGATCAATAATGAAGATAATGATGCTGCAACAAGTTGGAGATGTAAAAGTTGTCATGAGAGTTCGTTGAATGGTGATGTTGATGTTACATATATTCATGATCAACATGATGCTAGAGAATGGAGGTACAAGAATTGTTATAAGATCGTGGCAAGTCATAATCATGATGAGAACAATTATCATCGTCATCATCATCATCGTTATCATCATATTCATCCTTACCATCATCATAATAATAACGATAACATGCATTTATGGAGCTGGACGTATGTGAAGACCAGGTGTGGTATCAATGTTTTACGTGGCGGCTTGAGAAAAAAGATATAAGAAAAAAAAAAAACACAAAAAAAGGACAGCTAAACTAATTTTCTTTGGAAACTCCGTTGTAACATGTATGTTTTAAAAAATGTTCGAAAAGTCAAGGTTGGATCTAATAAGGATTAAATTACTACATCCAATGATGTTGAAACGTGTGGTAATGAAAAGTCTATGTTAGTAGTTTACTATACATGCAAAGTCACAGGTTCATTTGAGATTTTAAGCTACTTGGTTCATAACTAAAATAATTTTTTTTTCCACAATTGGATATTGAAGTTTTTTGATCTATATATAGGTCAATCCTCACTTTACATCCCTTACAACATTAGGCAGGGCAATACGATAATTTCGATGAAAAAACAATAAAAATTGATATTAATAATTTGATCACCAAAGACACTTCTCAAAAAACAAAAACTTAGTTTCAATCTTTCAATATTTATATTTTATTGGTTTACTGATTTTTATTACCATTTTTCTTGAATTTTTGACCCTGAAATAGATTTCAGTATATATAGCTGGTGGATTATATTATATTTTATATATATATATATTTGTTTATTTCATAATTTGATGATGTATAAATGAAAATAATTTGTATTTGTTTTTTCTTGTAATCAATTTGATTGACAATACTTTACAATTTATCATAGAAAAACCAAAAAAATGGACAATTACATTTAATCACTTACATAATTTTTCTTACTTTATTTAGTATTAGATAGTACTTCATGTTGTAGAACTGTTTTTGACCCCTCATAATTGATACTAGACTAGCGATATAAAAAACATGTTGACAGATAGAAGGCAGTATGTAACGCCAAGGAGTGTGACTGTTAAATCGGTCTAAGTGTTGGACATTCACACGTGTGACTTTTCATGCCACATATACAATATCTAGATATAGCTCATTGAGCTTTATCATGCAAGAAATGTAAAAGAGAAAGGAAAAATACTTTAAATTATATTTAAGATTGAATTGTTCTTAGATTGATCACATTAGAGTTAAAAAAGGTTGCACAATCACCAATCCTAAATTGTTCTACTATATAACACTACAAACATATTTATATGAGAAATGTAACGAGAAAATACCAAAGAAACCATGAAATTTCAAATATGGTTGGAAAAAACCATTAACTTTTGTGAAATGTTTTTAATCATAATTAAATTTTTTTGTTGATCTTCCATTTTAGTTTCGAGCTTTTTGTTGATCGGACCAAATTTACCCCACCGTTAAATATGACTTTAGTCTTAATATCTTTGAGTTAACCTCCATTAATTAAACCATTAACGTTAGTTTATGTGGTTATATACTTAATTGATAGTTTCCATAAAATTACATTTTGTCTACAATTAAATATATATATATATATATATATATAGAAACCTTAATTTCAATCATTATAGAATCTTCCTTTTTTTGTTGTAAAAGAATCTTCGACTTAACGTTCAAGATTATAATTTGTAGTCTAAATAATAAACACAATATTAAATTTCCATTTTCATGTTTAAAATGTTATTGAATTTAGCACCTTCCTAAAGGGAGCAATAAGTAACTTTTCCAATTTGCTACTTTGTACTCAATTATTATAATCATGAGATTTTAGTATAAAAACCAATAAAGCGATGTTAGGTGCTCCACCTCACCACGGTCCAGATTATTGGTATGTAAGGCTCGAGGGGGCTTACCTTTCCGAGATATGTTATTTAGGAGTGAACCCTTCTATCTCATTTGTTTACCATTGTTGGTCCGACGAGTTCTTGTGCATCGGAGATTCAAGTCCGTTTTGTCATCTCTCGGTTCTCCTTGACCGTTGACGGTCACTGCTTCGCACTTGGTATTGGGACACAAGCGAAATAAGAGATAAGCCTGTTTATCCGGCTTAGCCGAGAAACCTCACGTCAGAATTGGCCAAAGATCAGAGCGGCGGCCGCTCTGTTCTCAATAGGACAAACTTTATTGTTAATTTATGTGAGCCTTTTTGGTCCATATGGTTAATTAGGCCGTTTTACTGGGCTAGAATTGCATTAAGATATATTAGGTATATTAGATCTCGATTGATTAAAAGATCTTTAAGTAATCTAAATTTCTCTAGAAAGGAATTTAGGTTTAAATCTCTATCTTTTTGGGAGAGATCTACGTCCCAACACCTCTCAATATTGAACATGGTTTCAAAGCTTATTGCCTTTGGTTTCAAGAGCTCAGTTGCGTGTTTGACCGCCTTTGTGACAACCGAACAAGGAGTAATTATTTTCGAATATATGCAGATATGAAATCGCATCTTCACCATCTATCCAAAAACTCCACAGTGTTAGAATCTCCTCCACCTAAATGTATTTATCGCTTTATTTAATTTTGGTTATAATGTATTTTGCTTCGGTTGATGTAAAATTAGTGTTTTAATTAATGGAAGTGTCCACGTGACAGAAAAAAAGAAGAAGAAAACATATTATCTGCTCTCGTTCAATCTCCTAAACTTCTGTTTGATGGCATCGATTAAGACTGGAAAAGCTGAGAAAAATATTAGTTCCTTGAGCAAAGAGGAGGAAGACAAGACTAACTCTTCATCAGAAGACAAGACAAACTCTTCATCAGAAGATGATTCAAAGTTTGTAAGCAGAACGGAATTATCTACTGCTGAAATAGTTTCTGTGGTGTGTAAAAAGCGTCATGCACCATCTATTGAGTTTGAGGTGTCCGAATTGGTTGAAGCTTGGGAAATGATGAAAGATGGACCAAAGAAGAAAAGGATAATGAAAGGTATATTAAAGTGCAAGGAAAAAGATATTCAGCAATTTCTTAGGAAAACACGAATTGCCACAATTATTGTAGATGCAATAACCAAAGACTATCCATCCTCTTCTATTTAGTAACATCGATGGTGAAAGAAATTAAAAAATCTTTCGAATTTATTGCTGGTTTGTCTTCGTCTTTACTTAACTAATAACATATAAGTAAAAAATAAATAATTCTAATTTCCCGTTTGGGTCCAAAAATAATATCCAAACTGGTAAGAGAAAGGGTCGGGAATGAGTGCATGAATTCCCTAAATTCCCTTTTGAGTATTTGTTTACGTAAACAAAATGTTAAAATATATAGGATTCAAATAATAGATAAGTTTCAAATAATAAAGATCAAGCCTATAACAATATTTAACTTAAAATTTCACAACTTGACAAAGAATACAAACTATTTAATATGGATATACTAGTATTTTGGATAAAAAATGGTAATATTGGTCATTTAATTATAAATTCTAACACTTTAGTTTTGTATTTTTTGTGTATTAAACATTGGTATATCTTTTATACACTATTATTTTTGTTATTTTGATTATATAATTATAATAATACTCTTAATTTTTTAATTACTCGTATTTTCCAAATTATTTCCCGTACATGTACCACAATTTCCCGATTTAGTAGGACTTTTGGGAATGGTTCGGGAAGTAAATTTTGAGTCTCAAATTTCCTGTAGCGTTCCCGATTCCCGAAGTAAATCAAATTTCCCGACCTTACCGTTCCCGACCCTTACCCATGGTTTCCCTTCCCGTTTTCTGTTATGCACATGGCTAAATGTTTGTATCCATATAATATAAGGAAAGAAACCTATGAAAAAAATCAAATATTTGGAGTGCATATAATATTGGGAAAATGACAATAATGACTCAAAATTTCATTTTGAATGTAAAAATATACCCGAATTGAATTTATCTCCAAAAGCATGAATTTATAATTTTACCCTTAATGACCAAACAAAAAACCTGGAAACGCAATTACATTTAAACCCCTCGTAGATATTGAAGACTTCATGTAAAGTCTCCTTACTAAAGACTTCATTTGAAGTCTACTAGTTCCAAGAGAAGACTTCATGTAAAGTCTACTCTTTAATTATATATTCAATTTAAAATTAAAATAGTAATTATTATTATATGCGTATAATTTTGATTACAATATCTAAAAATAAACAATTATGAGGTATTCAAATAAAATTTCAGTAAAACATGGTTAAATAAAATCAACAAAGATCAAACCATAAAGTTTATAAACAAACTATGTAATGGTTTAGGGTAATAAAAAATGGAAATCATGTGAGATTTGTAAATTTTGTATTTGAAATGTAGAATTGAAATAAAGGAATTAAATTGTGCATATATTTAGAAAGTATAATTATTTGGTCTAACAATTGAGTATTATAGAGTAAATATTTGGTTTGCGTTCTAGAAATTACGATTTAGTATTTACGGTATAGGCTTTAGGGGTTAGAGTAGACTTCACGTGAAGTCTGCTCCATAATTATGTATTTAATTTAAAATTAAAATAATAATAATTATTTTATGCTTATAATTTTTATTACAAAATCTAATAGTAAACAATTATGAAATATTAGAAACAAAATTTCACTAAAACATGGTCAAATAAAATCTACAAAGATCAAACCACAAAGTTCATAAACAAACTATGTAATGGTTTAAGGTTTAGCAATATAAGATGGTAATCATGTGTGATTTGTAAATTTTGTATTTGAAATGTAGAAATAGAATAAAAGAGTTAACTTGTGCATATTTCTAGAGTGTATAAGTTTTTGGTCTAATATTTTCGTATTGATATTCAGTTTGCGGTTTAGAATTTAAGGTTTGTGGTTTAGGGTTTAGTGCAGACTTCATATGAAATTTATGATTTACAGGAGTAGAGTTCATGTGTAGTCTACTTTCAAAGTAGACTTCACGTGAAGTCTTTTCTCTACAACTTTTTCGAAATATGCAAAAATTAACTAGATATGAGATAGAGATTATATACACCTTATTTAGATGCCCAAAATGTTATAATTCACCGTTAATCATTACTTTTAGTTGCGAAGTGCATTGAAAAATTAAAGCTTTAAGATTTTTGAAATGTTAAAATGAAAATTAGAGAGATTTATGGATAAAAATGAAGAGATAATGGAAGATAATGTGTTTGAAGATTGGAAAAAGACAATAATATATCGAAATAAGGTAGATGCATGAGCATTTAGATTTTTGTTTTGGTTGGTATGGTTGTTGAAAGAATTGAAGAAGATGACATTTTGGTAAATATTCAAGGTTAGATTAATATTTTGGTAATTTTAGATTTTGCTGAACTTTAAAAAAAACACAAAAAAGTAATGACATTCTCAAAATTATATGAAGAATTAAGGACAATTTTGATAAAGTTTTGGAGATAAAGTAATGGGTTATTTCATCAATTGACTTTAGGTTATTTTTTGAATACCTGTAATATCTAATGCATGAATTATCATTTGTCACATTTCAACCAGTGTTTTGAAAACCGGATTGGACCGGTCGGTTTGACCGGTTGGACCGTAACTCGCTACTAAAACCGGTCCGAGTTCAATTAAAACCTAAATTTAAGTTAAACCCGTTAAACTAGTCAAAAACCGATAAAACCGATGACCCGGGTTAATATTAAAACCCGATTCACTAATAATTTACATTTTTCTAAAAAAGATTTACTATTAATTTTTTCTTTTCATAAAAAATATAAAATTAGAAGTCTTAACACTAGATTTTACACCATAAAAGTTTGTTTTTATTATATTTTTTTAGATATTTCGATTATAATTTAANACCATAAAAGTTTGTTTTTATTATATTTTTTTAGATATTTCGATTATAATTTAAAACTAATAGAGATGGTGTTTGTAATTAATGTTTATAAATTACAAATAATATCAATAGATCATTTATATCAATGTATTACTAATATGTATTATTTTATATATATTATTACGTTGTCAAAACAAAAAAATTAAGTAACGACGACGAATATAATTAAAAAAATTAAATTGATATTTTCTTTCTCAAAAATATATTAATTTAATATTTTTGTGAAATATTTTTTTATTATTTTTCTTATGAAATTTGGTTACGTATTATTTGAAAATTTCAAATATGTTATTATTATCTTTATAGAATATCTAGTCCGGTTGTGAAAAGATTGATGTCAACAATATAATGCCACGTCACCAAATAAATAAATTATGTTTACCCAAAATGTGGTTGACCTTAGCCTAGAAATAAAACATTATCCAGAAAATCTAACATTTCAACCAATCCCTGGCTTCCTTCCATCACGATCCAAAACAAATTCACAAGAAACTGCAACAAAATCTCCATCTCTGAAACTCAAAACTCATTCTCTAAGATAATGGAGACTCTTCTCTCACCTCGTTCTCTTTCTCCTCCTCTCAATCCCAAACCTTCGTCCTCTCACCAAACCAAACTCACTTCACATTCCTTGTCTCTCTCCAATCCCAGTTTCTCCGGTCCTAAACACCTCTCAACTCGGTTCACTAAACGGGAATCTGCAATTCCAAGAGATTGGTTAACAAATGCAAAGCAAGGACTAGCTGCTTTAGCTCTATCTTTAACCCTTAGTTTCTCACCTATTGGCACTGCCTTGGCTTCGGAGTTCAATATCCTCAACGATGGTCCACCAAAAGACACTTATGTAGTTGATGATGCTGGTGTTCTAAGTCGAGTGACGAAGTCAGATATTAAGAAGCTTTTGTCTGATCTTGAATACCGTAAGAAACTTCGGCTGAATTTCATCACTGTTCGAAAGCTTACCGTGAGTTTTGTTTTGTTCTTCTTGTTTCTTTATAATTTACAGTTCTTTTCTGTAAACCGGAAAGTTGAACCGGGCTGGTTTGGGTTGATTTGCAGAGTAAAGCAGATGCATTTGAGTATGCAGACCAAGTTTTGGAGAAATGGTATCCTTCAATTGAAGAAGGTAACAATAAAGGTATTGTGGTTTTGATCACAAGTCAGAAAGAAGGAGCCATTACTGGAGGTCCTGCTTTTATTGAAGCTGTTGGTGAAAAAATTCTTGATGCTACAGTTTCCGAAAATCTTCCTGGTATGAATCTCAAATTTGGTGTAGTGTAGTTTACTGTGTTTCCTATTAGCCTGACCAAAACTTTATTGGAATTAGTATGACCCTAACTTACACACAAAAGCTAGCTCAAAAGAGAAGAACTACCGCATACTTATATATTGCCCAAGAATCGCATATTCTAACAAGTACATAAAAACATAAGTTTTCAGCTGTGGTGTTACAAAACAGTTATGTTAAAATTCGAAAATTGGAATTGATTTGTGTTTGAAAATGTATATTGATGGTGCAGTACTAGCAACAGATGAAAAATACAATGAGGCAGTATACAGCAGTGCTAAACGATTGGTTGCAGCGATAGATGGTCTTCCAGATCCTGGTGGTCCAGCAGTGAAAGATAACAAGAGAGAATCAAATTTCAAAACCAAAGAAGAGACAGAAGAGAAGAGAGGACAGTTTAGTCTTGTCGTTGGAGGTTTGCTTGTTATTGCTTTTGTTGTTCCAATGGCTCAGTACTATGCTTATGTGTCTAGGAAATAGTGATTCCGGTTTACTTTCGTATACCAAACCGGTTTACTCCGGTTATTTGGCTATGGTTATCTCCGGTAAATCGCTTTATTTGAGCAATAAAAAAGTACATATTGATAGCAAACTAATGAATGAATGAATGGATCACATGACAATATAATTAAAATTTTAAGCTTAGAAGAAATGGCATTTGATCCGAAAATGGTGGATCAGAATATTTTCCGGTTAGGATTTGAGAGGAAACAAACTGGTTTGCGGCTTCAGTATAGTGAATGCCATCCCAGTTAATGTACTCCGAACTGTCATTGCAAGCTTTGGCTGTCACTGAGATCCCATCTAAGACTTTGGTTTGGCCACAAGAAATGCGACTATCATAATTTAATGGTTCACCTCCAACTCCACAACATGCCATTAATGGTTTCTCAAAACCTGAAAACATTGTAATATTGTTGCTTAACCAAGATGAACAACAATCTCAAAGTAGTTTTGGAACTCGGAATGAATTGAGAAATGCTTACCAAATCGGGAATAGTTAGCAATGAGATTCGATTTGATCGTGAAGATATCAATGTAAGTAACATTTGAATCAGGGAATTGTGCTTGAAATTTGTTGGTAAAAGCATGGAGTTGAAGATTAAAGAGTTTGGCTGCTTGGTTGTGGGAACTAACACAACCAAACTCATCAAGCTTTGTAGAATCTGTCCCAAATTTGGCAATATTTTGAGCCAAACATCCTAAAGGCCCTGTATTGTGTATCCAGAAATTTCTAGCTCCTTCTTCATACAACCTCTGCAAAAACTCATTGGAATCACATTTTCTTGAATTATATATAATTTTAATAATCACATTATATATTCCCATTATATATATATATAGAGAAAACGTTTTTAGCATAAAAAAGTTCCCCTTTTGTTCTATAAACTTCTAAGCAGAGGCATGATATACTAAGAGACATGCCAAATGGCCATTGCCACTAGACTAAAGAGTCTTGTTGTTCACGTGGTATAGTTAGGGGTTTGGAGAGGGAGTTGACTATGAATTGGGTATTGTTGATCCAATTTTTGACAAAAGAAAATAAAAATAAAGACATAGTCTAATTTCCACGGATTTTAAAAGAAAATTACAGATTCATTTTAAATTTCTGAGTATTTGTTGGTTTGGATTGGGTTAGATGTGTCGATCAACATGAATAAACACCAATAACAAACAAACAAAAGCCAGAAAGAGTGTTTTAGTGATTTACCTTGAGTCTTGTTTCAAAAGTTTCAAGTATTGAAGGAATAGAGGCAAGAACTTGGTCAAGAGTCTTAGAGTAGAAGGCACCAGCTAAATCATTTTGGCCAATATCAATCATGTATAATCCCTTTGAATAATAATCAATTGGTGGTAAGTATCTGTCGTATCTCCTTCCTACAAAAGCAAGATCATCAAACCAAACTTTGCTTCATTTATACATCATCAGAATCTCACCAACAACAATTTCAAAATTAGCCCCACCTGGCTTAGAAAGTATTTCAATGGCCCTAGCTTTAAACCGGATGAATTGAGAGATTTGAAGATCAAAGGAAAAAGGAGAAACCGAGGTCGGGTTTGCAGGAAGAATGGTTGATCCTGCTGCTGCAAAGTTACACCCTTTTTTGAAATTTGGTAAACCTAATGAATCCAAATATGGATTTAGAAATGGCATGTCCATTTCATCCACTACACAAACCCCAAAAAAAAAAAAAAAACGTTAAGCAAAAACATATGTTATGAAGTAAAATACCAAATCAAAGAAGACATATCAATGAAGAACAACATATACATAGAAAATCTATAATAAGTCGGCCATCACAATATCTTCCTGAGGGAACATTGAAGTAAGTCAGGCCATAGGGAGGATTAACACTTTCGATCCCGGCCGATATGAGATTGCCTGTATCCGAATTTGAGTCTCCAAAGTTGATGATTGTGGGATAGTTTAGTTTTATGGAGAGCGATGAAGACAAGAACAAGGAGATTAAGATGAAGAGAACACTTGAGAAATTGTTTACAATGGAAGCCATTAGGTTGGAAAGAAAGAATAGAGCCACATGTAATGAAGCAAACCACTTTAAATGGTTTATTTACTCTTAAAAAATTAAATTTTTATAAATATAAAGATCCCACAACAACCGTGACAAAATTTTAGAAATTGACGTCAAAAAATGCTTTCTAGAAAGATTATAATTTGATTTTTCTAGAAAGCCAGAAAGAGTGTTTTAGTGGTTCATATAAAAAAAAAAAAGCAAACAAATTGAAAATTTGATTACATATCAAATGGAGATCATTCTCTTAGTCTTTTTTTCATTATAGAAAGAAAATAATAATATTAACCTTTAATTATTTATCTACTACTAAACGTAAACTAAATTTAAAAGCTATAGTTAAAATATCATCAGACTGCTACTAAATCATTAGAATTAGTTTAATATATACCATAACTATTAATCTTGTCTTGCATGGTTTAAGTTCTACAATTTTAATAACTAAGTTAATACAGTCTTCATATTAAAACATATATTCATACTAGTTAAACAGATCTAATATTTTCTCAATTCCGAATATCTTTGTATATAAAGATTAAAAGCCCCTATATAAGTTAGTATGATGTTCATATATTTTATACTACATAAACACGATATCATGGTATATATATTATATACTATCAAGAACGACCAAGAAAAAATGTCAGAAGATATTTAAAACAAAATTTTGTAGTATTCAAACCAAATCTTAATATCTTTTTCCCAAAAATTAATGAACAACTTTTTGATTATTTTAAAAGTCTGAAAAGAAAACATTCACAAAATTTAATTTAAGAGATCCCAACAACCATGTTTAAAATTGTTAGAAAAATTAATACTTTCTGTCACAAGGATTTACTAAAACTATAATTTACATTTAAAGGTTGTCAGATTTTGAAGTGGCACAATATTAGTTAGCTTCGAGGTTGCTTCATGAAGAAGTACTATCGAGATTAGTTGTTTTTTTAATAGGGATGATTAATTTGGTATCAAACATATGAACTTGGACATATTCGCTTTCGTAAAATAAAACTAATGAGAGTTTGATTATATATTTATTTATTATTTTTATAACTTTTCTGGCTGGCAGATTGCATATAATTAATCTTTTTTATCATCTGAAACTTTTATTAATAAGAAACCCAAACACATACAACTTACAACCTTAAATTTTTATCATATATAAAGAGAAAACAAATAGATACATATAAATAAGAAATGGCTTAAGATTGATGAGTTCTATCTTGTTTTCTCTTTAGGTTTTCCTAATTATATCTTTGATATAATTTTATTAATAATATATATATATATATATATATAATAACATGAAAATTTGATATATACATGACTATAAAATTTTGTTTTCGATAGTTTGTAGATGAAAATAGTCTATTTAGTGTAAGAAGAGAATATATGGATTACATGAAATAAAAAGATGTTGAAAATTAAATAAGAAAAAATGGAATATAAATTTAGAAAAAACCTTACTTAGGAAATCAATTATAAGACGTCCATCGCAGAATCTTTGAGATGAAGTTTTGAAAGAACTTTGTCCATTAGGAAGGTCAAGATGAATGCCAAGGCCAGCAACGAGATTTCCGGTATCAGAATTCGAATCTCCGAAGTTAAAAGCTGACAAATAATTGAAATCAATCGAATTTGAAATCTGTATGTTCATGGTAATTAAGATGCTGACATAGATGAATTTCATCATATTCAATCTCATGAGCTCTTTGTTTTCTTGTGTTCAAATAGGTTTTTTGAGATTTTATAGAATCCAATTGTCGATATCTTTAAAAAGTGTGTTGATGCTTTAAATTGTGGATTTAGGAAAACACTATACAAGCAAGATTGTTGTTTTGAATTTTGCTTGCAAGGCTTATTATCTTTGTCTATATATATATTATATAGAGTGGGAAAAATGTCAGAAAATCATTAACTTTTAAAGTGGTTGAAAAAACTCACATCTTTCAAAAATTATTAGATTTAATCCAAAATTTTTGTTGACTTATTAATTCACTCACAAAATTTTGTTGATAGAGCTGTTTTCACTATATTATCAACAAATGGGATGTTAGACCTATTTTTCCAGAAATTGTAGTAAACCTTTAAGTAGGAATTGGTCAAATTACTTAATGATCTACTATTATTAGGACATTTCGATCCAAAGCTAAATGTGACTAACATTTTTCTGATTCCAGAGAAGGATAAACCATCATCAATATAGGAATTTAGACATATAATTCTGTGTAATGTGTGTTATAAGACTATATCAAAAGTCTTTTATCAGCAGTTGAAGAGGTTTTTATCTAATTTGGTTTTAGAGAGGCAATCGGCTTTTGTCTCACAGAGGCTAACTTCAAATAACATCATGATAGCTAAAGAGGTGTTTCATGCTTTGAGGACAAATAAGATTTAGAGAGGTAATTACATGGCAATAATACATATATGAGTAAACCTTCTGATAGGGTTAAATGGAACTTTATGGAACAATTATTCAAGAAAATGGGATTTCATGAAACATTAAGTGTGTGATGTGGTATATTAGATTGTTATGTTACTTGATCTTTCCTCATCAATTAGCAACCGCAAGACAGACTAATTCCCCATTGTGGGCTTAAACAAGGAGACCTTCTTTTTCCATATATTTTCATAGTGCATACGGTCGCCGACCTCCAGAAGGCAGAAGAAAGGAACATGATAAATGGGATAACAATAGCTAAATGTTGTCATGTGGTTTCCCATCTTTTCTTTGCAGGTGACTCTTTGTGTTTTTGTAAATCTATCACAAGTCAGGCATAAACAATTCTTGAGATTCTGAAAGTTTATAAGGCAACATTGGACCGATAAATAAACTTTTCAAAATTTTGGATTTAGTTTGGAAATCTGGTAAAATTAAAGGACAAAATTGAAGATGTGTGGAATCCAAGTCAGAGACAAAGCGGCAAAACAATACCAAGTTGAAAGATGAGCTGGAATAGCTCTGGACATTCGGGTACCCGAACCCGATCGGGTCGAGTCTTTCGGGTTTTAGGTCTTTCGGGTTTAGGCATAAAAGACCCGATCGGGTATTTTATAAATTCGGGTCGGGTTCGGGTCGGATTTAGTAATTTACGAAGGACCCAATTAATACCCAAACATATATAAATTTCGGGTCCGGTTCGGGTATTTACAAATCCAAAACCAAAATGACATTAATATTCTTGTATTAATACCTAAAATCAAGTTATTAAGTTCATTAATAAAAAACTAACTGAAATCAAAGTGTCCAACAAAAAGTTGTAAAACAGCTCAAACAAAATTAATATGTTTCGAGATTGAGAGTTCCATAAGCAAATAAAATATTGCAAAACAACAAAAAGTATCAAAACAGCTCAATTAAACGAAGACTTTGATTCTAACTTGTAGCTCTTTGATTGCAAAAAACAACAAAAAGTAACAAAAACAGCTCGGGTCGACATGTAGCTCTTCGTTTTCTGCAACATAAAAAAAAACAAAAGAATATAACACTCAACTAAATATAAAAGCAGATGTCAATCACCATATGGATAAAAAGCAGATGATATGCATCTAATAAGAACAATAATAAGCATATGTCGATCACTATACAGATATAGTTTTTATAATACTTGTTGGAGCTTTTTCAAATTTAGATTAATCTGTTCCAAATTCAAAACCTGTCAAGCATGAAAGACTTAACATAAAATAAAAAATCTTTCTTCTTATACTTCCAAAACAATTACGATTCACAACAATCATAAACATAAATCTGATTATTTCAAATTAACGTACCTTTTTTTGTTTAGTCTTCTATTGTGATTGGCTTACCAAACTCTACAACAACAATAACAAACAAGTGTTAAGATTACATTATCTGTACATATCAAATCAAGAATTAAATCATAAGTAGTTTACCTCTCTCAAGATTGTCAGCCTCTTCAACCTCAACAAGCATTTGTCCAATGGTGAGCTATTTTGATTCACCGTTGATGTCTTGTTTTATCTATTGTTCTGTGCACATTAACACCTCAACAGTAAAGTGAGAAAGACAACTTCCGTATGGAGTGATAATCCGACCACTTGTGCTAAAAGCACTCTCAGCAGCAACCGATGACACTTGCATTGCAAATACATCTCGAGCAATCTGTGAGAGTATATGGAACTTAAAGCTGTTCACTTTCCACCATGAGAGTATGTCCAATTTTGTCCCATGTATTTTTTCAGAACTCTCAACATCATCTCTTAAATATGTATCTAGCTCATCTCGTGTTTCCCTTGCTCCTTTCTCACTCATCATCTCTTTATACCTAATGTCAATCCACTTATACCCTAATCCATCATCAAATAGATCTATCTTTCACGACCAGAACCAAAGGACATAATTTGAGAAGACTGAGATTGTGAAGATTGCGATTGGACATTTGTATTCCCATTATGTCTATCACTATACTCAGTGAACATAGATCTCAAAAGTAACAAGACTGACTCATTCATCTCCTTAGCTTCCATAGAATCCTTCCCATGTAATGTTTCAAAACACAGTTTTGCAAACTGTATTTTCTTCCTAGGATCAATCACTACAATCAACATCTTGTTGATATTTTTCAGCCCATCCCAATACTTTTCAAACTTCTTAAGCATTTCACTAGCCTTTCTACTTAGCTGGCTATCTTTTTCTGTAATAAGATCACTCAGATTTGACACTATGGTCACTATCTCACTATAACATTCATGTGAGTTCAATGATGTAGAGGCTAAGATCAACATAGTTGAGTTATAGAAAATAACTAGAAAACCACGAAGTCTCTCAACCTCGTCCCAATCATGACACTTAAGAGATCCTTTCCTCTTTTCCCCATTATCTATCTCTGAGAAATAATCACAGTAAACTTTGTCTTCAGCTAACATTTTCTCAAATGCAACCCGAAACTTAAGAGCTTGTTTCAACATAAGATATGTTGAATTCTACGTAGTCCTCACATCAAGTGGTATAGTACCTATAGAAATCTTTCCGGACTCAACCTTCAGCTCAAATGATTTCATCCTATTCATAGATGATCTAAGATAAGTGACAGCATTTTGAATTGCACATATACTATCATCTACTTCAGCTAAACCATCCTTGACAATCAAATTAATGATATGTCCACTACATCTCATATGTAGCATCTCACCACCTAAGACAAATGCATCATCTGAATCTAGTTTAAAACTGCTTTCAAACTTCCTTAAAGCTGAAGTATTAGCTGTTGCATTGTCTACAACAATGCAAAAAACTCTCTTGATTCCCCACTCAGCTAAGTAGTCTAAAAGTACAGTTGCAATAGTCTGACCTTTGTGATCGGTTACAGGTTTGAAGCCGATTATTATTTTCTTAAGTGCCCAATTGGGTAATGTAGTGGATTGTGACAACCATGTAAGAAGCATCTGTGATTTAAAAAGATAAAACCGAAATTAATCAGTTTATAATCAACATAAAGCACCTGTGATTTCAAAAGATAAAAACAAAAACTAATCACTTTACAATTACCAGTTGGTTGACACTTCCAAATGTATGTTGTAACAAATACTCTTTGATTATTTCGTAAAAACCACTTCTTAAAAGTAGCCTTTCTCTCCTCATACATTAATGTCCCTTTGAGCAGTCCTCCTTGAATGAGCCTATAGAGATTCATCTGAATAGAAAAACAAACAACAAAGCATAGTCAGTATACACGACAATGTAACATGAAATGATACTAAACCTAAATGAAAAAGACTCAACCGTGCGGCAGAACTGTCACCAGGCTGCACATTCAATGAATGACAATGGTAACTCTGCTCCCACAAGCAACTCATTTGACGCTTTTCTAAACACAGACTCGGGTACTTTAGCTATCTTCACACCTCCATCTATGCTTAAAACCGGCTGCTGATTGGATTGAGATTCCAACCAAGCCTTGTACTGATTACACACACAGATATGCTTCTAGAGATTGGATGTCCCTGACTTGGTTGGACATGCAAATACCTTTTGGCAGTAATTACAAATGCACTTGTTTTGATCGTCTTTAACTCTTGTGAAGTATGCCCAAACATTAGATCTTGTGGCCAATGTCTTCTTAGCTTTATTTGGCTGAGATGTTAGCTCCACATTCCTCATAATTTTCTTTACGTTTCCCTTAAGATCCTCCACTTCCACCACTTGGTATCTCAGTCTCTGTATTATTATTGCCAACACTATTTGTATTCAACCTCTCTTGAAGTGGAGAGACTGATGAATCCATCTAAAACAGAAAATAAAAAATAAAAATATGAACTACAACAATCTGATCCGATTATGCATTCACAAAACTTATAATTAAAAACCAGAAATAATGCATCGATCTAGTACTTTAAAAGCAGCAATAGAAGCTTATTGATCTTAAACACCTTTAATCATATTCATGTATATCACGCCACTTGTATCCTGTATCAAATATGAGCATGTGAGGTTATAGATTATAATGTATGTATATATATAAATACGGGACTTAACTCTTTATATAAGTATATAATACAACTTCATGTAAACTTCTTGTTCATGAACAACGCCACGTAAACTTCTTGTTCATGAACCTAATACTTATGCAACTTTTATTGTAGTTTCGAGCAATTTTGCATCAATTTAATCACTCAATTTCTCTTTATCTAAATGGTAACTGTATCTATACATCATTGATTGAAAAGTAAGGAAAAAAAACAGAAGGAAACTCAAAATCAACATGTAACTTAGCCAAAATCTCTAACCCTAAACAGAAACAATACAAACAAACTACTCAACTGAAGAACATATATGTCAATTTAATGGAATTAGGATAGATGAAATTAGGATAGATGGAATTAGGATGTCGATTTAAACTAAAGAGTGACTGAGGAGCAAAAAGCCCGTAGTGCGGATTTGTTGACGAAATTTTATGATTTGTATTTTTAATGTTTTTATAAAAACTGTTTAAATATTTTACAAATATTATAAAATCAAAATTTCAAATTTAAAACATTTTCTAAATTTTTAATTAAAAATCATAAAATATTTTATAATTTTATTTTTTAAAAGAATTTTCCGCCTTCGTCCCTAATTTGTCGTAAACTGCCGTCTCTAATTCGTTGTAAATCAATTCATCCTTAATTCGTTGTAAAATTATTCGTCCCTAATATTGGTGTTGTAAATTGGTCGTAAAACAAGTCGTCCCCAATTCGTCCCTAATATTGGTGTTGTAAATTGGTCGTAAAACAAGCTGTCCCTAATTCGTCCCTAATTTAGCATTGTAACTTCGTCGTAAAATTGACGACATTACTTCGTCGTTTATTTTACGACATAATAACGTCTTTTGTTTTATGATGAAGTTACAACGTTTGTATTTTCTCACAAAATTTACAACACTTTTACGACGCACAGTTTACAACAAAAACCTTCTCTTGCAATTTTGGCAACAATTTTACGACGAAAATCTTATTACAACGAATAGTATACAATGAAACTCATTTTGTCCCTAATTCGTTGTAAAACCTATTTACAACGAATTAGGGACGAATATGGGCGTTGTAAAACCTATGTATTCTTGTAGTGATAGATTCAAAATCGAAATCTAAAACAAACCCTAAATTTCAGAACAATTAATCCCAAAAGCAAAAGGCTTTATCAAAGTCAAGGCATATAATCATTAAATTCCTAAAATTTGGCAAACGATTGAAGTTCAAGAGTAGTTAAAACCAAGTAATAGCAATAGAAGATTCAAAACCTAACAACAATAGTAATTTCTCGAACCAAAAACAGAGAAAAAGCTAATTTTGAATCATTTTTTCTGAAAAAAGAAAGAAGAGAAGCTTAATTGAGATTGATTTCTAGAGTTAATAGAAGGGATAAGTGTGTTTGTGTTGTGTTGTGATTCAACGTTTCGAAAAAGAGACATTATAGCTACTGTCTGTAGGCGTGCTTTGTTGTTCACGAAGCATAGAATGGAGAAGATGAATCGTTATGTGTTAATTAATATGTGGTACGCCTAAACCAACTAATAAAATCTTTGGCTATCTTCGTTTTACTTTCGGGTTTCAGATTTTACCCGAACCCGACCCGAAACTCGAAGTACTCTAATGTCTATATCCGATCAAGTATTTAATAAGACCCGAAACCGACCCGAACCCACTTTTTCGGGTCAAGTTCGGGTCCGGGTTTTGGGTATTATGCCCAGGCCTAAGCTGGTGCGAAGACTTGCTGATCAAGAATAAATCGAGACAGAGAGCTGTTGGTGAACTCGACAGATCTCTGTCAAGGAGAAATGGAAACTACCATAACTTGAGAGTTTTCCATTTCTGAGGAATTTGGAAGGATTATAGGTTTAGGTTTCTTGTTATAAAAGGGTTGAAGGTGTGTTTAGTGGCGGTTACCACTTCAGAACTTTTGGGGGAGTTTACGTTAAGGTTTGAGAGAACAAAAACTCGAGTGAGCCATTGTTAAGGTTTATGTGTTTTAGCTTTCGTTTTGTGTTGGTGAGTGTTATAACCGATATGTATAAGATTTTTGTAGAAACGTTTATATCTATAAAATGAGTTAAGTTTTTGGATCGGCGCTTTCAGATCAAAGTGTTGTTTGTACTCTCGTCCATATAATTTCAATTGGTATCAGAGCCAATCACCTAGCCAAATCAGCTGTGGTCCTGAGGAAAGTATGGAGGGGAAATAGCAGTTAGTGACAGTCCATGAACCATTGGTACTGGATCCAAATAATTATGGTCATTGGAAAGTTCAGATCAAACAAACCATCAAAGGTATTGATGAAGATGCTTGGGGGCTGTCGAAGATGGATGAACACCACCAACTGTGAAAAATGGTGATGACTTTGTACCAAAACTAAGGAACAGTTGGACAGCCGAGGAAAAAGCTGAGTCAAAGTATAACTCCAAGGCACTGTCAACTTTATTCAATACCTTGGCACCAAATTAGTTCAATAAAGTTCAAGGTTGCACGACCGCAAAAGAAGCTTGGGATATTTTACTGGTATCATTTGAAGGAACCTCTACCGTAAAACGAACTAGGATTGACATGCTAGCCACCGGGTTTGAAGCTTTTACAATGGATGAGCATGAGACAATACAAGCCTTCAGCAGCGAGCTCAATACTCTGTCACATGAAGCCTTAGTCTTGGGTAAAACCTACAAAGACAAGAAGCTTGTTAAGAAGTTCCTGCGCTGTCTTCCGCCAAAGTTTCACCGACATCGATCCGCTCTTGATGTAACACAAAACTCTGACAACATGAGTTTTGCTCAAGTAGTTGGTATAATGCAGGCTTATGAGATTCAACTCAACAAGGGGGTCGAGCCGCATCATGGAAAAAGCATTACTCTATTAGCTGAGGAAAAACCGAAACCACAGACAGCTGATCTGGACGGTCAAGTAGGATTAATTGTGAAGAATTATCTCTGAAAATTTGAAAGACGACGGAAAAGAGATAATCATGTATCAGCCAAACAGACCGCTAATAAAGACCAACAGAAGTCTGACAAACTGTGCCTCGAGTGTCAAGGGTTTAGACATTTCAAAGCAGACTGTCTGACTATCAGAAGGAAGATGACACTTAAATGTTTTGAGTGTCAAGGGTATGGTCATATGAAGTTGGAGTGTGTTAGTACGTACAAACGAAAGGACAAGAATGCTATGGTTAGTTGGAGTGAAAGTGACACCGACGATGAGGATGGAAACAATGATCTGGAGTCTTACATGGCAAATTTTGGCGTAATAGAGATGTCTGAAGACAAAGATGTTGTGACCAGAAAAGAGGATGAGGGTCAGACATCTATCAATTAAGCTACTCAGGATTCTGTTACGGATGTGGATTCAGAAGAAGAGGAAGATCTAAGCCTGTCACCTACTGATGAAATACAGATTATCTGTCAAAAGCTTGTTGAGCTAAAAGAAAAGAACAACACCTTGGAAATTGAGAAGAAGGTTGGTAAACAGTAGTGGTTTGGTCAGAAATAAAAGTATGGTCAACAACAATGGTACAGTCTAAGTGACAGCAACAAGAACCTGTCTTGAGATAATAGGAGTTATCTCCCTGAATGCTGGTACTGTAGCAAATATGGGTATGTTAGAGCTAAATGCTACAAATTTCAAAGACGTCTCCACAATATCATCAATTTATAGAAATACCATAGGGATACTAGGCATTCTGAAAAAATATGGGTCAACAAATTGGACATATACTGTCATGTAGCATACACAACTGATAAGGGTCATAGTGGTTAAGGGACAGATCATTGATATTTCGACAATGGCTGTTCAAGACATATGACAAGAATGGAAGAAAATGTGTTAAACTTTGAGAAAGTTTCTGGAGGTAAGGTTACTTTTGGAGGTAGAGCTAAAGGTGAACTCAAAGGAAAAGGAGATAGGGATGGACCCTCACACCCATGCTAAGTAATGTCAACTTCGTTGATGGCTTATAGGCAAACCTCATAAGTATCAGTTAGCTGTGTGATATGGATCTTGATGTAACATTTAGATCGGTTGCAAGGCATACAACACACAAAGAGTTGTTGTCCTCGAAGGAATTAGATCTGGAAATGATTGCTACATGTGGATTCCTGAGAGTAAGTGTATTAGTGATGTTCAAGAGAATGAAGGAAAAGTGTGGCATCAACGCTTAGGATACATGAATTATCGAACAATGACAAAGCTTACAAATCAAGCGGTCATACAAGGTTTACCAAAATTTCAGAGTACACAGAAATTTGTGTGTGGTCCATGTAGCATAGGGAAGCAGGTAAAGACTCAACACCGATCTGTATCAGATGTAAAATCTAGAACTCCTCTGGAATAGGTTCACATGGATTTGATGGGACCAATTCAAGTAACAAGCATGGGTGGAAAGAAGTACATTTTGGTAATGGTTGATGACCTTTCACGATAAACTTGGGTCAGGTTTCTGAGAGAAAAGAACAAAGCTCTTGACAGCTTCAAAATTCTAGCTCTACAGCTTAAAAATGAGCGCAATGGGATCAAGACAATTTAAAGTGATCGTGGTGGTGAATTCCAGAATGCTGTGTTTGATCAATTATGTGGAACTCAAGGCATCATTCACACATACTCGGCTCCTCGCACCCCACAACAAAATAGTGTGGTAGAAAGGAAGAGCAGAACTCTGTAGGAAATGGCCAGAGCATGTTACATGGAAATGGGGTGGCCAAACATTTTTGGGCAGAAGCTTTCAATACTGCTTGTTACATCACTAACATGGTATATGTTTGGAAAGGCACGAACAAGACTCCATATGAGCTGTGGAAAGGTAAACCACCGACTGTTAGCTACTTCCACGTATTCGGATGGATATGCTATATCCTAAATGATAAAGATCAACTTGGAAAGTTTGACTCCAAGATCAACACATGCATGTTCCTTGGGTATTGAGGAACCAGCACAACGTTTCAAGTATACAACAAACGCACTTTAGTTGTTCAAGAAACAGTGAATGTTGTATTTGATGATTCGTCCTCACCACTGGTGAAAATTCTTCCCATAACCTCCGAAGATCGAGAACCACAGACTTCTGTGTCAAATTCTGAACCACAGATTCCTGATAAGGTACATGCTAATCCAGAAGTCCATATAAATCATTCTAAGAAAGATGTGATTGGAGAGCTATATGGTGGAACCTAAAACCCACAAGGAAGCACTTCTGGATGAGTTTTGGATTGAGTCGATGCAGGATGAGATAGAGAATTTCCGAAGGCTTAATGTGTGGGAATTAATGCCAAGACCAACATGTGTAAATGTAGTTAACACTAAGTGGGTTTTCAAGAATAGGATTGATAAAAACGGCATTGTGGTGCGCAACAAGCCCGTTTAGTTGCACAAAGGTATTCACAAGTGGAAGGAATTGATTTTGATGAAACCTTTGTACATGTGGGACATCTCGAATCAATCTGATTCTTGCTGGGGATGGCATGCAAGCATAAGTTCAAGCTGTACCAAATGGAAGTTGAATGTGCCTTCTTGAATGGTTGGTTACAAGAAGAAGTGTATGTCGAGCAACTGAAAGGATTCGAAGATCTAAAACATCTTGAGTATGTATACAAGCTCCACAAAGCTCTGTATGGTCTGAAACATGCTCCCAATGCATGGTACGAGAGGTTGCCGACGTTTCTAAAAGATAATAGATACTCTCGTGTAAGTGTTGACAAGACTCTGTTCATCAAAGAAACTGAATCAGACTTCATGGTTGTACATGATATATGTGGATGACTTTGTGTTTGGATCTACAAATCAGAGTATGGTTGACAACTTTGTTAAGGTAATGACTCAGGAGTTTGAAATAAGCATGTGCGGTGAGCTAACTTACTTTCTGGGCCTCCAAGTGAAACCTCCAAGTGAAACAGACAAAAGATGGAAATTTTGTCACTCATAGCACATATGCAAAAAATATGGTGGAATGGTTTGGTCTGTCATCAAGCAAGGGATCTAGAACTCCTATGGCTGCCACATAAAAGTTATCTAAAGATGAAATAGGTTAAGCTATGGATGAAAAGCTCTATAGGAGTATGATTGGAAGTTTACTGAATCTAAAAACCAGTCGTCCAGATCTGTGTTATGCTGTAGGAGTATTTGCTCGATATCAAGCTAAACGAAAGAAGTCACATCTTTTAGGTGTTAAGAGGATCATCAAGTATTTACTTCACCAAAGACAAAAACAGCATTCTGGTTGAATACGGTAATGCAGATTAAGCAGGTTCGTTGGATGACAAAAGAAGCACGAGTGGAGGTTGTTTCTTTATAAGAAATAATCTGATCTCCTAGCTAAGCAAGAAGCAAAACAGTGTCTCTCTATCCATAGCCGAAGTTGAGTACATTGCTCTTGGTAGCTATTGTACACAACTCCTGTGGATGAAACAGATGGCTGATGACTATTGTACTCCCTCTAAACCTTTACTTATTCATTGTGATAATCAAAATACCATAAATATTTCTAAGAATCTTGTGTTGCATTCTCGAACTAAGCATATCATGATTAGACATCCTTTCATTTGAGAACTAGTTGAAGAGAAAGTGGTCATCATTGATCATGTGAACACTGAATTTCTCTAGCTGATATTTTCACAAAACCATTAGATTTTAATCGTTTTATTCAATTAAGACCTGTTGGTGTTTGTGAGATATAACCGTCACATTCGAGTGTGTAAGGTGTTGACAGGGACAGGATAAGAATTGTGTTGTGCAGCCTACTTCTAAAGTTGATGGTATATACTTGGTTCTGCACACTGTGGAAAACAACTGCCTCTCATGCTGTTCTGGGTCGGTTGTATATTAGGAGATATGTTAATGTGAAATAGGAGGTCAAAGAGCTGAGGAGAGCAACTGTATTAGCTGATCGAGAAGTCAAGTGATATCTCTGATACAACACTGTGCTATACCATAGCACAGGGACCTGTGAGACAAACATAGAATTAAGAAGTCAAGTGATATTCATGTTATGTCGGTTGAACAGTGAGCTCAATCAAAAAGTCAAGCAATGATATGTTCAATGTGATGTGTGTACTCCTTGTAATGTGAAAAAAAAAAGAAAATGGGGAAGTGGACGAGAAGGGTACACACAGCTAGCTGTCTCTCCAAAGGAAATTCCAGCTGTCTGTGACATAGTGACAAAACTTGGGTATTACACAAAACACAAAATAAAGGTATGTCTGATGAAATATTAGCCATAAGAGCCAACCGCTTATATGGTGTAGACTTGTGATGATGGCTGTGCAATGACCTGTCAGTAAATCATGTCTTTCTGTCAGCTCATTGCACAAGTCACTGTGAAAATATCCACATGTAATGTTTATATATGTTTAATTCTTTGTGCAAGGGAAATTAAAGTATAATCTGATAGGATTCAGATGGTCTGATTTTAATTTGGGTCACTCAATTAATTCTCTGACTTCATGAATCAATCTTTTTTAAAAATATGTTTCCTGTCTGATTTTGCCTGTAAGGGCTGTATGTGTGCTTTGATTTGTTTGTTTAAGTGAGTTAACATGAACAGAAAAATATAATAGGCCCAACTATGAGGAATGCGAAAGGCTATTTTTGGAGGGAAAAGAGAGCCTAGGGTTTCCATATCCCTCGGGGATTGTAACCATCTTATCACTCTCACACACGCTTCCGACGAAACTCTCTCAATTTTTTGAAAGAACAGATTTCCAAAATTATTTCTCAAATCACCATGAAGTCCATGCTATCTTCACTCTCTCGACTTGTCGGACAACCATCGGCCAAAGATCTGCGATGATCAAAAAGAGGTATGAAATCTTCTCAACTAAGATACGAATTCTAGAAGAAAAGGTCTTTGAATTTGATGGAGGGGGAAATGGCTCAAGATATAGTTGAGTATGCGGGTTTGATGAAGACTCTATCGGAGATATTTCTTCGCAACTCTGCCAGAGAGATTCTAATCGAGTTCTTCGCAACTCTGCCAGCAGATCGAATCTTAGAACAATCTCTCAAAGTGCAGATTCGTGGAGTGGAGTTTGAGTTCTCCCCGATTCACGTGAATCGGCTGTTTGAAATGCCTGATATCGATGACACACCTACCCTCGAGCAGTTGGTTCATGTCATGGATAATGATGTTGCAGTGTTTCTCTTTGATAATGATGTCACTGTTTGGTTGGGTATTCTCTCATCCTCATTCTGTGAAATAGCAAACTTTATGTACAAGATGTGCTGCAGAAATTGGCTCCCAACTAATAACGAGTCATATGGTCGAAAGCAAAGAGACAAATAGTGTATATGATTCTCAAAGGTCTTCCATTTAACTTTGGGCAGGTTGTGTACAATCACATTCTCATGGTGGCTCGCAATCCTGAATCAAAGCTCTGGCTTCCATGCCTCAGTCTCCTGTGTCATCTCCTTGCTGAGCAACGTCCCATTCCAGTCAAGGCCATCAATGTACAGAAGCCACCACCAGCTCCAACACCCGTGAGCCAAAGAGCTACTAAAGGGAAAAAGAAGGCTTTCGTTGAAAGTGGGAAATGCACAACCTTCAAGACCAACAAAGCTTCATCAGTCGTCAAGACCTCAACAGCACCTATAGACAGAAGCACAAGACCTTCGGCTGATCATACACTATAGGTGAAAAGACAAGCAATTCAGCTGTTGGAATCCTTACTCGTACCAGGTAAGTGTCTTGGTCCGTAAAACTAATTTGGTAATAGGAAATATTGTTTTTAACTCAGTTATGATGTCAAACAGGGGTAGATGAGTCAAAGTCTGATGCCTGATCATGGGAGAACTTAGAAGTTGTAGCTTGGATTTGTTTCCTTTCTGTTTTATTATTAGTTAGAACTTTTTCTCTTGATATTTTTGTCTCTCCTGTTGATTGCAGTATTCGGTTGTAATAGGGAGTATTGTATTTTGACTCTGCTTAGAACCTTTTATGTTTCGTACATTGTCTTGATTAAGGTGATTGCATGTATTGGAGAAATCTTTTTGTCCTGTCTATTTGTTTTTTTTTGTCAATGATCTTGAGACGGGTACATGGAGTGTTTGACTATCAAACTGAACTAAAAAAGGGGAGATTAAAGATGCGTGGAATCCAAGTCAGAGACAAAGCGGGAAAACAAGACCAAGTTGATAGATGATCTGGAACGAAGACTTGTTGATCAAGAATAAATCGAGACAGAGAGCTGTTGGCGAACTCGATAGATTTCTATCAAGCAGAAATTGAAACTACCATAACTTGAGAGTTTTCCATTTATGAGGAATTTGGAAAAATTAGAGGTTTAGGTTTCATGTTATAAAAGGGCTGAAGGTGTGTTTAGTGGCAGTTAACACTTCAGAATTTTTTGGGGAATTTAGGTTAAGGTTTGAGAGAACAAAAACTCGAGTGAGCCATTGTTAAGGTTTAAGTGTTATAGCTTTCATTTTGTTTTGGTGAGTGTTGTAACCAACATATATAAGAGTTTTATAGAAAATTTTATATCAATAAAGCGAGTTAATCTTTTGGATCAACGCTTTCTGATCAAAGTGTTGTTTGTACTCTCGTCCATACAATTTCAAAAATAAATATCCAAAACATTTTAGAATCTCAAATATTGGACAATTGGGTTATTGAGAGCTTAGGAGAATCAAAAACGAAGATTTTTTCCTTTATAAAGGAGAAGCTCCAAGACAGGACATCGAACTGGTCCTCACATTTTTTTATCAAAATACAGAAAAAAGTCTTAATAAATTTGTTTAGTACGACTTTTCCTATATATGTAATGTCCTATTATTAACTCAAGAAATCGACAATTATATTACTAGAAAATATAAAACAAAATTCCTAGTTGAAAAACAATAGTGAATCAAAAGGAATATACTGGAAAAATTAGAAAAATTGTGTAAGAATAAGGATGAAGAAGGATTGAGTTTTATTTCCATAGAGGAATTTAACTTGCCCCTCCACGCAAACCAATTATGGAGATTGCTTTACTTCTTAGAATCTTTATTTTCTAGGAGTTTTCGAGATAGATAGTATAAAAACTCTGATCTTCTACTATGAGGATACACTACCCATCATATGGATGGAGGAGTATTATTTCGGCGAGAACTTTGGTGGGTAAGGGGATTATCAAGAGGATAGGGAATTGTCAATCTAAATTAGTATGACATGATCCATGGATACTAGCAAATGTTCTGAGAGCTACATCTTGCTGAGGGCCAACATCTCTCTGGATCTTATGGTGGATCAGTTAATTGATCCTAATTCGGGTTCATGGAAAGTTTCACTGAAAAGATAGACATTCTATCTGGTGAATGTTCCTCTTGTTTTGGGAATCACCCCAAAATAAAACAAAATTAGGTATATTTTGGCTAGCTATTTTAAGATGTTTCATGTAAAAGAAATTTACATGAAAGAGGATAAAGATATGACACAAGAAGTTCTAGATGTGGTGTTGAAATGAAATCAATAAATCACATTTTATTTGAGTGCCCACGGGCCTAGGTAACCTAGGAGCTATCAAATCTTTCCTCACAAACAGAGGTTTTCCCAAAATCTTTGATATACAGTGTTTTGGATTACCTTTTTCTAGTGAATCCCAGATCTGGTAGAATTCATGAGTTTTCCATAAATTCTTTGAAACATTTGGAAGATAATGAATGACAATATTTTTTACGAAGTTAGACAAGATTCTGAGAGACATCCTCAGGTTGCAAAGATTGAGTCAGGCGCTTGATTTCAAACGCATGATAATTGCGACGTTGTAGAGGTTTTTAAGGCAAAATATCAACTCTCTATAAGTTTTGGAAAACATTGGTTAAATTCTTGGTAGGTTATCAGTTTTATAGCTGTTTTGTAGATGGTTCATGTAAATACTCACAGTATTTTTATGGACTTAGGTTGTATTGTCTTTCAGATGCAGGAAAAGGAGTATAAATGGAGGTGAGACAAGTTCATTGTTGTTTATCTCCGCTCCACATTGAGTTCGAAGCACTCCTATAGGTCATGAAACCCATTGTGGTAAACCAAAATTTTGAAGTTGTTTATGCCATTAATTATTCAAAGATTCTAAAATGGTGTCAACTTTGAATTCGAGAGGACTGACCAATTTTTTAGCATTATTTGGAAGAGTTTAAAAGATTTAGAAGACTTTTCACCAATCTCTGGAGCTTTTAATAGCAAAACAAATGTGTTAGATTGTAGTGGTCGTGCCCTTTCAAGAAATTGCAATAATGTAAACATTATGACTCTTATTGGTTTCCATAATTAATATAAGTTACTTTGCTGAAAAAATAAATTGAGATTTAATTGGTAAGTAAATAAAACTTTGTGAGTAAATTTAACCACTGATTGTCATCGTTCCATTTTGTCATTTTAGTTTATCATTCGTATTTTCAGTTTGTCTCGACCTTTAATTAGTTTGCTTACCGTTTCGTTTTGTACTATATATTTTACATTGATTTGGTTTATTAATAGAAGAGATGGTAAGAATCCGGCTAAGACAAGTTTAAGGGCGATGGGCGATGGCGATGGTGATGGCGAGGGCGAGGGCGAGGGCAATGGCGATGGCGATGACGATGTCTTAACCGGTGATTCTACGGCGATTGGCGATGGTGCTGGTGATGGTGATGTTTTCATCGGTGATTCTACGATGATTATAGGAGGTTTAGCGGCGATGTCAGTGGTGACTCTGGGATTTGGCCAAATCCTATTCCGGATTTTGAATCCTTGGGAGAATCATATGTTTATTGAGGTTATCTCTGTCTTAATTGATGATGAAATCAGTGTAAATCCGTTGTTACCGGATTTTCTCTTGATTTTCAATATCTCTAGGGTTTGGTTTCCAAAATCTGGTAGGTTAAGGTCTGGTTTTGATTTGATTGGGATGTGTTTGTATATGTTTATCATACATTCGTACCTTGATTTACTCGGATTTCTTGATCGAATTTCTTTTTTATTGGATTCAAGTCATTTAAGTCTTGACTATAGGTTCAGATATATCGCGATCTATGTTGATGATTTTGTTGATTTGCTTTCGGAACCATTTCGTTTGGTTCCTTATGTTGTTACGTTACTTGTCTTGTCTCGTCATTTCCTCTATGCTTGGTCCCATTCTTTTAATGGGGTTTGTTGCTCTCCTCCTCCATTAAGTTTGTTATGCTACCTTTCAGGGATGTTGTATGTGCTGTTTTTAGCTCAGTCCTTGATTGAGCATTTTTTCTGGTTCTATGTCCCATGGTGTGATTTAAGGTGGGGTGTATCCCAATTTATGTTATTCATGCATTATATTCTGCTGTTCATGTGTATGGTAGCTTGGATTATGTTGTTATCAGTCTGGATCTTTTTTCCAAATAGGATAACTCTATTGATACCATATTTTATGTTTATCCTAGGATGTTGTGAATCTAGAGTATCTTATCCGTTGTTAGTGATGCTTTGCTATAGGATCTTTATTTGTATCCTAAATTATGGCAGTATCTCGGATATTGATACATACCATATACATATGTTAATCGTATCTTCAGTCTTTGATATTGATTTATTTGGACAATCAATACTGATTCTAGTATTGGTTGTTTTTGTGCACTACTTATGGCCGATTGGAGTTCCTTCTACTCTCTATCCGTTTTCAGTACACATCTCTAAGCTCACTTCTAATCTCTGTTGTTTTATAAACGTATCATTTTCTCTCATGTCTAAGCTAATTTTAGCTAAAAAGGCTCTTGAGAACAGGTCACCTCCGAGGAAGATGACGATTAAGGTGCCAGCTATCGATAATTCTGTCCTTTTGGTTCACTGTTCCAAGATCCTGCTTGGAAGATGTCTAAACCCAATGTGTCAAGATGTCGATACCTTTCTCTTTGCGATGCCTAAACTTTGGCATCTAAAGGGACGTGCTCAAGGGCTCAATTTAGGGAACGGGCGGTTCCAGTTTGAGTTCGAATCACAACGGGAGTTGCAGCAGATTTTGCGTCTAAGGTCAAGTCATTTTGATGGGTGGATGGTGTCTTATGCGCCATGGCAACCGTATGCGGGAGCTAATTATCCCCATACCATATGTTTCTGGGTCCAGATCACAGGGATTCCTTTTGAGTATAGTACTGACGAGATTTATGCTCTAGTGGGAGGTTCTTTGGGTCATGTTTTGGCTGTGAATGTTGACAAGAGGAATATTCAGATTGAGTTCCCTTCCTCCAAGCCTCTGGTTTTCTCATCCACTCTAGAATTCTCGGATGGACAGGAGACTCAGTTGCTGATTGATTACAAAAATCTTGAAGGCTTTTGTTCTTTATGTTACAGGATAACTCACAGCTCTTCAAACTATTATAAAGTTAAGCGGGAGCTGTCTGTAGGTCGAGATGAGCAGAGATTTTCTTCACAGGGTGGTCGTAACAGAAGCTACAAAGGTGCAGTTGTGGGTGGGGCTGATCCATCAAGTCGTGACAAGGAGAATCCGACTGATGTCATGAAGAAGGCTTTGAGCTATGGGTCCAAGTCAAAGAGGAGGTTCCACCATGCGGTAATCCAGGCGGATGTGGTCTCTGGCCAGCGCTGTATGGGAGAGAGTTCAATGCAGAATATGAAAGACTCTATGGAGAACCAGATTAGGGTTTTGTCAGTTAAGAAGGTTCGTCGTCCTTTGTTCCAAACTGAGGAGATAATGACGGAAGTACCTGTTTCTAAGGTACAGGATGATGCAGATCTCGTGATTCGTGAGGGATCAGATGGGATTGCTAAGGAAGAAGCCATTCAGAATCTGAATGTGGATACGATGGGTGCAGGTATGTCTTATAATGATGATAAGTGTCAAAACTCTGTCTCGGATATGCTTGATACAGAGATCCAGATTGAGTCGGAGAAGAAGAGTGAAGATGTGGTTGAAGAAGAGGGTGAAGGATCTTATACAACTGAAGAACAAGTTGAATTTAAGGAGCTGCAAAGGAAGTATGAGCTCATTGATAAGCAGGCAATGACGACTTATGCAGAGAAACCACTTTTGCCTCCCACTAATCCAGGTTCAAGATCGGGTACTCCTCTCTGTGGAGTGAGTATACGCAAGATGAATGTGATGGCTGCAATGTCTCCTCGTCAAATGCCAAAAGAGAGTAAAGGCAAGGGGAAGAAGTACAAGGACCAGGGGAAAGGCCTTTTGAAGTATTAAGTTTTTATTTAGATATGTTAAAAACCCTTTGTTGGAATTGTCAAGGCATTGGCAATAGGGTTTCAATAAGTTTTCTTAGGGATATTTGGAAAAAACATAAGCCTGAATTTTT
>OVAX01001569.1:0-42742 GCA_900406405.1 Lepidium africanum | reverse complement strand
TATATATATATATATATATATATATATATATATATATATTTCTAACAATTTTAAAATTCAGGTCAACTGTTTCGCATCTCTCGAATGAATCCCTTTGCATGGTTGACTTCTTATGACAAGTTTCACATTCACATTGAGCCCACGGTTTTGTGTTAACATTACAATTATGAATATATATAAGAATAGTAGGATTAAATATAAGAAAATTATCTAATTAATTACGTACGACTGAATTATGGAATCAATTATTCAGTCTTCCTCTCCAATATTTTTTAAAGAAAGAAGAAGAATAAAACTCCTTCGAAAGTAGAGACAAAAATGAATGTCATGCATTAATTGCCCATTTAAATTACATAATAAACTTTTTAGCACATTTACATGTAACAGTTCAAGATATATTCACACTTTTTTTTTTCTTGAGGAGATTTCAACACCAAATTTTTTTTCCAAGCAACAAAAGTCAGAAACGCTTCCAATGCCATTCGTTACTTGCTTAAGGATGATGGTTCTAAAACAGCATCATTACAGGAGGTTCACACGATAGCTGTCTCTCACTTCCAATCAATTCTAACTCTCCAGTGTGGAGCTTTATGTCCCCAATTGTCGCTCTTTCTTTCAAACCTAGGCCTTCGCAAAGTAGATCATTCTAATCTTGCGGTGCTCACCTCTCCTATCACTGAAGAACATATCAAAACTACACTGTTCAGACTTCCTCATAGTAAAACTCCAGGACCAGGCATACTTACAGTGGAATTTTTCAAGGCCTCTTAGCCGGTAATTGGACAAGCAACTACCACGGCTGTAGCAGATTTCTTCAGTAGCTCGTTTCTTCCATTTTGCCTTAATGCAACATCACTAGTGCTAATACCTAAAAGAAGAGGAGCGGATCAGATTTCAGAATTTCGTCTGATTGCTTGTTGCAATACTCATCTCCAAGATATTATCTTCACGCCTCAAGAACACTTTACCATATTTAGTGGAGCCTAATCAGACAGCGTTCATAAATGACAGACTTTTGATGGAAAATGTTCTCTTGGCATCTGAAGTAATTCAAGGATATTCTAGGGCTTCATTATCACCAAGAATCACACTTAATATAGACATCTCAAAGGCTTTCGATAGTGTTCGATGGGATTTTCTATTTCACTGTCGCACTGCTTATGGGTTTTCGGATCAATTCATCAAATGGGTCAAAGTCTGCATTACTGCGCCTTCTTTCTCAATGTCTCTCAATGGAGTAACATCAAAATACTTTAAAGCAAAATCGGGTTTAAGATAGGGAGATCCTCTATCTCTGATATTATTTGTGCTTATGATGAATGTTCTTTCTCTTATGCTAAACAGAGCTGCAGCAAATGGAGTTTTCAAGTACCATCCTCGCTGCTCCTCCACAGGTTTAACACACCTTATGTTTGCGGATGATCTTTTACTTTTCTTAGACGAATCTGCTTCTTAGTTGTAGGAGCATTCTCGGTTCTGTCCCTTTTCGAGAAGCTGTCAAGGCTAGCAGTAAATATTCAAAAAATGTCGATGTTTGCAACAGGTTTGGATCCTCCTACAAGAGAGTGTATAAAGGATGTTTTTGGACTAGAACCTACTACTTTACCTAAAAGATATCTTGGTCTGCCACTATGCTCAAGAAGACTTACTGTATCTGACTGTGATCCGCTACTCCAACAAATAAGAACGAAATTGGGACTATGATTGCATAGGCATCTATCCATTGTTGGACGTCTACGACTTATTTCTACCGTTGTGGTGGGAATAACTGGTTTATGGTCCAAGATTTTATATTGCCTAAAAGAGTGATCAAAAAGATTAATAGACTTTGTCAACCTTTCTCTGGTCGGGCTCATTAGATAAGACAATAGGTGCAAAGGTGGCATAGCAGGATGTGGTTGTCCCCAAGTGTGAGGGTGGTTTGGGAATTAGAGGAATTGATGGGTGGATGAAAACATGTGGGCTGAAATTAATTTGGATGCTATTGGTGGCTTGGGAATTAGAGGAATTGATGGGTGGATGAAAACATGTGGGCTGAAATTAATTTGGATGCTATTGGTGGCTTGGATCTGTGACCATTATCTAGGGAAGATAACCTTCTTGACTTTGAATGAAACAAATCCCTCTTTCTCCTGGGCATTTAAGAAGCTGTTACAACTTCAGCCTTTGGCGCTAAAGTTTATGCATCTTAAAATTGGGAATGGAGACACCACTTTCTTCTGGAAAGATCCTTGGTCCTCACTTGGTATTCTCCAACAAGTCATTGGACAAAACGCATCTCTACTCTCTGGAATCCCTCCAGATGCCCTCATATCTGATTTACCAACACCAATGGGATGGAATCTCCCTCCGACAAGACTCTCTCTTGCATGCTTATATTTACCTTACCAACCATTTTTTTACAGGACACTCTGATCATTATTTCTGGAAGATAAATGGAGCCACAATGAAAATCTTCTCATCCAAACAAGTCTGGGATAAAGTTAGACAAGCCAAACCAGAAGTTAGCTGGGGGAAAGTGCTATGGAACAAAGCCTACATACCAAAATACACAATGATCACATGGCTGTTTCTATTGGACCGATGTCCAACACTCACCAGAATGGCTACTTGGGGACTTGATGTGGAAACAACATGCCTCCTATGTGGAACTGCTGAAGAGACAAGAGACCATCTCCTCTTTCTATGCCGTTTTCTGCTCCAGTTTGGAATTCAATTCTTTCCCATTTGGCAATACAACAATCTCCACTCTTCTGGCATAATCTGGTATCTTTCTTAACGAACTCTCATCTCCAAAGATCGCTACATTATGCTTTTCTCCAAAGTTAGCAGGCAGCAACTTATGAGCTCTGGAGCGAACGGAACAGACGTTATCATGATGGTACAACCATGTCTTCGAACCAGATTTTCAAAAGAATTAGACAACTCCTCTTCAAAAAGGTAACTGCTCTAAAAAATCGAGGCTCTTCTATGACAGATCAACTCCTGCAAATCTGGACTAATCATCCCCTGATATAGTTTCTCCAACAATTCGTATGGCATACTTCTCTCTTTGGCTTGTTGGCAATGTCTTCCCTCCTTTCTCATTCTCTTTTCATTCTATTTCTAATATTGTAAACTCTTCTTATTATTAATTGAAAGCCTTTTAACAAAAAAAAAAGCAGCAAAATGCTTTCGCGGAAAAACCTTTTTTCCTCCATTTTCTGTTTTCAACAAAAAAAACTGCAAATGAAACTGCAATTGGCAGAGTTGAAACACCGTACATATTGTCTTGGTCAAATCAGTTAAGTTCTTCGGAAAATGTGTACTATTTTGCTTTTATATTCAAACTTACTAGAGTTGAAAAGTAAATTCACTTTTCTTAATTTACCCTTCATACATGAATTATTCACATTTCACAAATGACTATATTAAGAAGTACTATTCACTTTCGTTACATCTTTTTTTGAGTATTAACTTAAGCATATATATGCGTCTGCGGACTCTGCAACATTTATATCTTATTTTCATTTCCTAAAACGTTTTAAATATTTTATTTTTATAATTAGAGCCATCGGGCCATCGACCATATATAGAGACGCCTTATATGTGATGTATGGTAATAAAAAACCTAGGAAAAGGCCTCTTTTTGACTAACCCACAAAAAACCTACGAATCGTCATCGTGCTTCTCACTCGGACATGTGTTCTTACTCCTTTATTATTTTAATCTTAAACAAATCACAATCCCACAAATCAGCATTTAAAATATAATTAATGACCAACTAGTCACATAATCTTAAACGACACGTCCCGATTTATCTACGGTCTGAATATTAGTACAACATAAATTAATCAGGTAGGTTAAATTCTCGCATTTATTGATCTTCTGTCTCTTTCACCATTGATACGGTCTTATCAATTACTATACAAAGAAGAGGTAAACATTCATGTTTCCTCATTAATTAACAACTCTCTAAAGCTATTATTAACTTATTAATCTATTTGTTCTTTCGGAGTTTTAGATTATTGACTAAGCTAAGAAGCTTCCAATGTGCATAAATTTCTTTAGATTAAACTACTTAAAGATTTTTAACATTTTGCATTGTGGCTTATTTCTACGGGTCTGCGTAGATTTATTGAATGGATACTGGCGACCTAACATGCACGTCGGAATTTTAAGACTCATAAACGACAAGTAATGTTTCATTATCATAAAATCTCTTGATTTATCTACGTCATTTTATCCATTTTTCGATTTTGATAATTGTGCTATCGTGTATAGTTTCAACTTTCAACATGTCATTTTATCTAAAACCAAAAAGAAAAGAGAGTCATTTATGAAGTACATCGGTGAAGTTAGCTTGTTGGATGAAAATATAGAATTGAAGACGTGTTTATATCGGAGATCTTTCGGAGTAATTAAAGATATTTATGCGTACTACAATACTATATATATCGCACTTTACATTGTTGTAGTAGAAACTTAGGTTAACATAAAGTGCAATGGGCAGTGATCTATTATCGAAAAAAGAAGAAGCAATTGACAGTGATCTAGATAAGCGCAATAAAATTAAAGGCTTAAAGCATCATTAAACTATCAAGATTCACTAAAATCTAGTAATTATTTGCTCTAGATATTTTGTAAAATAAATTCCATAAACTAAAACTGAAAAGAAATTTTTTTGAAACCTTGTAGTTTATGTTTTATTTTCTTAGAACAGTACTGAATATCAAGAAATGAGATAAACTTATACAAATTTACAATCATTCTGCTAGATCTATATAACAAAAAAGTAAGTTAATACACGTATATCGTGTTATACTTTAAATATATATATATACACATATATATATAAATTAAAAATATTTTAAACTTTGTTTATTTTATTTTAAGAGCTGTTATCATTCATTTCATTAAAAATGTTTCTTTATAGACCCAATATAAGAATTATCAACACATCTACTAGTTTTTATTTCTCTTTCTTCTATTTTTTCAAAAATACGAGAGGGTTCAATAAAACCATTGCGTCCATGTATAAGAATTTCAAAAAGAAATTACATTGACTATATGGTCACCTCTTTAAAAAGGTTTATTAGTTTAAATTATACTAGACATTTGGAAAGTTAGGATTAAGACATCTATATGTTTTTATGTTGATGAAAATATATATTTCTTTTAGAGGTAGCCTGATTATATATGATTTTAAAATTGACTTTATTCGAATTAAAATGAATAATGTAGCTGTCCTTAACGTACAGACATGAAATTTGACATCAAAAAAATTTCGAATACTATAAGCTTAGCAATAAAAGTTAAATTCTTGATTACATGTGTCATTAAAGTCATATTTTCAGCCTTTAAGTAATAAAACCAAGACAGTCGACAATATATAAAAAAAGGGCTAAAACAAGGTAATAAAAAGACAAATACTATAAGTTTAGTTGGCTTACTCAAGTCTACAATTTAAGGCAGATATTGACCTTTTACCAAAACATTCTACTAGGTGTCGTCTATAATCTTAAATCAAAACACACTTATAGATTCGAGTAACAACAAAAATATGTGTTATTTTAACCAACGACAAGAAATATAATTCGATCCGGGCAAGAGTACAACAATAAGATCAAGAGTATGAAATAATAAGTTGTGAATTACGCTTAGATTGAAAAACATCTCATGTTTAAACTCAGGGCCGACTCAAAAGGCGGGGACAACTAATGCAAAAACCAAAATTTATATATAAAAAATAGTTCCAAATTTATAAAAAAAGAGAGGGTCTAAAAAATTTTAGTTTAGAAAATAGGTTTAAAAGATATAGAATTTAATAGTACTCAGATCCATAAAAAGTTTAAACCTGCCCTATTTTAACTTATAACAGTCTTAGTCTATATATTTCAGTATCACATGTATATTAATTACTTAAAAAATATTGACGTTGGAAGAGATAAACGATTAACATATTCTGATGCAAATGAATAAGAATTAGTGATTTTGTAAGAAATAAAAATCAAGAAAAATATTTATGCCAATAAAATCAGGATTTGTAGCATAAGGATTAGTTAAAAAAATTATAATTCTCACTGCATGATCACCAAATTCAAATTAACATTTGAAAATTCACTAATTATCAAATCATTTATATCATCACTAATAATTTTAAGAAGTGTATATCACATTTGATGAGGAGAAAGAAGAGTCTTAGAACTCTTGCACAAAGGGTTTTCTACTAATAAACCGATAATATATAAAATACTCTGTTTCATTACACTAATCATGATTTTTTTTGTTTGTTTGCAAAGTTGGATACTAATCATTGAGTTGAGTTAAGAATAAAAGCCATCGTGTAAGTTAAACTTAATTAGTTATTGAAACGATTCTTTCTTGATCGACTATAATTTACAAGCGATGAAGATCTCATTAAGATCGCACTAACAAATAGTATTCTTGTTTATAATTTTCATATATCAACAAAATCCTGATCACATTAAAATATTTTGGAAGAATATGTTAATGAATAAGATATCAGAAAAGCCAACGAGCGTTTCAGATGAAATGGAACAATGAAAAGTGGGTTTGGTTAGTTAATCTAGAAAAGGAGAATAAAAATCAGAAAAAGGCTAAAAGAACACGAAAGTATAATCCAATAATTAGAGTTGTAATTAGTGATATAGTGACTACAATCAAGTGTTCTAATAATTAAACTCACTTGCTTAAAGTTAAGTTCCCAAATAGTTGCACATGTCCAACTATATTTTATTAAAGGTAGAATGGAAAAACAATAATGAATACTAATGATGAGAAGTATGTTAATGTGCCATGCATGAGAATATATTTCAGAATTTTAATATGTTACTAGATAGATGCGAATTTATCGAATTCAAAGTCTAAAATGTTATGTAACATGTCTACGTATAAAACACATGACATATACACTTTGAAAATCAAGTATTGAAAAAATATATGAAAAATGCTATCGATAGTTGTTTATGTTAAAACGATTTAGCAAATGTGGTTGACTAAGGGTTAGTCATGGTGTGCTCCTAATTCGATCGTCGGTAAAAAGAGTATTTTACGGCAACTATCTTGATATTAACAAAAGTTGGGCTTGAATCGATCGCATGATTAGGACTCAGAATCTGAACCTCCTGGTTAACAAAGAAAAATAATTGCAACTAACATGTTTAAAAATAATCAAAACACATACTCTTCTTCTTATATAGTTTTTACAAACCAAACGTCCATTGATCAAAACAAAAAATATTATAGAACGCGACTCAACTCTAATCTACCAACAAATTTCCTTCTCAACAATTTCTCACAATGCTTTCTCTTAATACTTTCCTATTTAGTTGCTTTTAAAATGCTCACCACAAACTTCCGGCTTCATAGATAACACACTGTTGTAAAGCTCATTATATAATTAATAAATAGAAAAACTAATAATGCAAGTATCTTAATAATGATAATAGAGTTTGAGAGACGAATCAATGATTTGGAGGAAGAGGGAAGTCGGTACCACTTACTTTCCTAAAAAGTGCTCTCTCATATGGCCAGCTTTGGCAGCCTAGTCTCACCCACTCTTCTTCATTATGCCCTCTTTTTATTATTTATTATTTACGAATTAATTGTAATCCACATTATTCTTAGAAGTTTCCATCTCATAACCATTTATTAAGCCGTTTGTTCAATATTTGTCATTGGTCAAATGGTTAAGTGTTATAGTGCCACTTATGTTATCGTTTTTATCTGAATTCAACTTCAAAAAATCATTTATCTAACGTGATATTGTAAGAGGTTTGAGGAAAATTTGACTACAAATTAGACTTTTATGGATAGTATTATTGACGGACACGTGATTTGATAGAGTTGAATAATGAAAGTAAATCAATTCTTGTAATAAAAATATAAGTCATCAAATATTCTGAGATAAAAATGGTTAAATATCATTTATTTTAATTTAGATTGGATAAAATACTTGTTTTACGTTAGTTTACATTTGTATCTTCTTAAAAGTTTCTACTAGAAAAGCATTTAGCCTTGACAATCGATATATGGGGTAACTTTCTAAAACAAAAACGTAATAAATCTTAAGGACATTTTTTACTCCTATTTTTTTTGAAACATTTTTCAACTCCCTTTGTCTCAATAAAAATGATGTTTTAGCTTCATTTTTTGTCTCCAAAATATGTCATTTTAAATTTTCAACACAAAAAAAATTGATATACTTTTCTCATTCAATTATATTACTTATTCATATTAACTATATTATTAATTACAATATTAAGGATATTTTAAGTAATTTTTTTGTAAATAGATATTTTAAGTAAATTTACAAGTTTTTAAAATATTGTGCATGTAGAATGATCCAGTTAATGACTATGACATTTAGGGTTCGATTCCTCTCTTTTACGCAGTTGCTAGATTAAATAGAAATTTTAAGGGTTGAGCTAGACTATGAAATAAACTTTATCGATCTAATTGTTGACAAAAAAAAAATTGTGCATCAACTTTAGGCATCAAATAATATGAGAGAGGAGTATACAAAAATCTCAATGTTTTACATTTTTCAGATCTCTCCCACGTTAACCAGTAATTATTGTATTCAAGTAGGAGTTTAGCGAGCTTTTAATTGATATTCGTTTTAATCCTATAATTAGCTAAGCAATGACGTGAATAGTCAGTCTCCTGTACTTTCCTATTCACGAGAATCACATGCAATGCACTTCACGCCGAAGCACAATATGAGTTAAGCTATATTGATATTAATCATATTATATATAGTTAAGTTTAAGAACATGCATTAATTGATCATAGTAGTGTTATTTGGATGACTCTAAAACCCACTTAGACGAATAAATAATGATATTACGATCTCTAATGCAGACAATTAATCGAATTTGGACCATCGCGTTTGTTGGGATTAATTCCCATCCTTACTAGTGTCCTAAAATTTTGGAAAGCACTATCACCGACCTAAGTTGATAGATAAATAAATTTAAACATATTATATATATATATATATATATATATATTATTAGTGAATTAGTTAGTTACTTAACCAATGATAAGTAAGTGGGATATTCTGCGTATTAATTAATACCTATATACTCAGTCTAGCTAGTAAATACTGCTATATATACGTGACTCATGCATCATTAATAATCAATAGCATCGAGCAATTCATTTAACATTCCCCCTTATAATAAATATCATCAATAATAGTAATTTATGTATCTTTTAGGAATATGCATTTTAGTGGTACAACCAGAATTGGCCCATTAACTTGAGCAATAGACTTGAGCAATAGCGATCGTTTGATAGATTAGCAAATGGAGAATTAATATGCATTATACATACAACGATGAGAAGAGTCTAATCTCATATGCATGCATGCATGGACGGGAATATGAATCCATGTTTGACTACGTTATATATATGTATTGATTTACGATTCTAAATATTTCATTAACTAGCTATTACAAGAAATAACCTTACAATAGATTGAATAAACCTTCTAGAATTTGTTTAAATTGGAATGTCTCGAGGGGATTTCAAACTGATTCATGCACTTATATATACAGACATCTAACCTGCGGTCAGCTAATCTTGGAATTAAAACCGATAACTAAATCATCCAAATTAGAAAATTCCAAAACTATATGTTAATGCATGGATTCGCATATGCTGAATATTTGGGTCCCTTACAAGTATAGTCTCCAAAATTCTAGAATCAAAGCTCGATACATCGAACTACATTCAGCAATATTATAAAATGATTAATCATGTTTAAAGCCGCGCATGCATATATTAACAAGTTTGTCTTTTATAATATTGTATTTTGTTAGCATAAATATATATATAGAAGTGGACCATGGTAGTGGTTGATGAGAAGTGGTGGCTATCACATCACATGTTACTTAAACTCCTTTTTAATTTCTTTGCTAAAAACGTCTGCCACTAATAGTTTCCTCAAAAAACTAGAAGACCTTTGACTTTCTTCAATACGCTAACTTAAGCCTTTGATTAAAGCCAACTTGGTTACAGAATTATATTTGTCAACTATTAGAATTCCGACTTCTAAGTACTATTATAATGTTTTATATTACTACTGGTCGTATTTTGAAGCCTGCTGTATAAATATGTATGATCTAGTAATTCCTTTTTTATTTGCTATTTTTCCTCTTCATTATATAGAATATTTTCAAGATTTTGAATTGTTTTATTTTGATAGAATATTTTATAACTATTTTTTGTAAATTTTTAAATATATATATATATATTTAATTATTATTTAGGACTAAATTCTTTTAATTAATATTCGCACTTTGGTTCAAAAATATGTTAGTAACACAAGGTTCATATATGGATCACGACGGACGTATTAATCATCACAATTTCTGTGGATAGTACATCTACATGTTTCACATTCCCTAAGTATGGCATAGGGCTTTAATTTTGGGCCAGTAATGAACATTTTGTACTCTTTGCAGAGAGGAAATTAGCTTTCGTCAAAATATAAAAAAAAAATTCAGCTAGCTTGTTATTATATTTGACAACGAACATAATATTTGACGAATTAAAAGAATGGGAATTACAATACAAATGAATGAATTTCAATAACCTAAGTAAATATGGAAAGAAAAGAAAAAAGAAAAAAGAAAAACTAAACAACAAACTTCATATCTATGTTGGGAACAAAATTCTTCCCAAAAATATATTCAAGATCATTTTCTAAAGGAGTTAGATTCAAATCCAAACTCAAAATCCTCTTGCTACTACTGCATCGTTTCAAAACCGGCATGGTTGGAATCACAGGAGAGACAAACGATGGTTGAACAATCATGCTCGACCTGTGTCGTCTCATGTGACCACCTAAAGCCTGTCCGGTCCCAAAACTCTGACCACATATCGAACACTCGTGCATATGATTTCCTTTAAGATTGTTGCTAACATGTTTCACATATTTCTGCTCAACGTTGAGCTTTGGCTTCTTATGACTTGCTCGGTGACCACCAAGAGCTTGAAACGAAGAAAACCTCCGGTTACACGTTTTGCATTCGAACCGGTCTATTGTATGATTGCTCTCGGTATAATGATTCACATTCACACCAATCTGTTTGACCATTGAAGTTTTTGATAGTATCATTAGACATCTAGCAATGTCTAGATTCTTGATGGACTCTTCAAAATCAGATCTTCCTCTCTTCATCATTTCTGTTTTGTTTTGTAAGATTTTAAGAATTCAGAAAGCAAAGCAAAAGAAGCGTTTTTTTTTTTTTGTTGTTGTTAAAAGACCTGAAAAGAGAGAAAATTTGTAATGAAGATTGAGAACTAAGATTGTCATATATATATACAAACATATAACGAATAATACCTAAAAGTTAACTTTTGGTAGTTTGACCCAAAGAAGTCGTCTAAATTAATATTCTAAGAAGAAGCAGCACTGATTGTTTGACTTAGAGGTTTCGATTGACATTTTCAATATCACCCTTCGACCGCCGACGCCAACTCATACCACTCGTGTTGAATTACAAGGGTATTATCGTCTTTTTAGGTGATGTATATCATAGTTCTTGCTTCTTAATACGAAACTTCGACTGAGCTAACATGTGAATCTAAGCATGGTCAACAAATGTACACAATTTACAGAAGTGAATACAACAACTTGGTTTCTCATGGACTTGCTTGCTACGGTCCATACTAATAAATAATAATCAACACCTAACCATCGATATATACATATTTGTATATATATTTTATTTGATTAAAGATTTCAAACAGAGTAAGAGACTAATCATTAGAAAATGCAACTGTCATGTTGTATTATACAACGGTTCCAGAAAACAACTACATTAAAAGAAGAAGAAAAAAAAAGCTCTGAACTATGAAATCTTCAAAGTTGTTCAACGTAAAATACAAAATAATCTTCAAACCCAACTTAAAACCATTTTTGATACATTTTGTTTGAATACATTGTCTATCTAGATAGTAAAATCGTCAGTACAGTTTGACTATTATCTAAGATCGTCATCAGTGACGGATTTGTGACGATAGAAATTGTATTTTATGTCAAAGCAAGCAAGTGGTAGAGAAGAGCTTGTTTTTGACTTTATTATGTTTTCCTTGAAGAAGCAAATGCAAAAGTCTTGGTTCCTTTTGTTTTGTCTTCTTTTTACACATTTTTCATGTTTGGATAATCCAAAGGACAAGATTAACCAATTTAACGTGAAATATCATTCACCAAAAGTAATCCATGACATCATAAGCTTGCGTACTGTATAACAACCTTTACACACTCTTGATCATCTAAACTCATCTAGTTAATGAACTTAACTGCTAAAGCTTGAAGCTTCTTTTATGGGGTTTAATCAATCATATGTTTACTTCTAAGAACGGAGTTCTGTTGCTAGCTTCCTTGAGTCCCTGTTTTGTTGATCTTTGATGTCGCTGAGAGTATTCTCCGAAAACAAAGTCCTCATCTCCTCAATCGAAGCCAGGCTTGCCACATTTATAGACTGTTTCTTTGGTTTTTTGTTCTTGTGCTGATCAACCTGGTCATTGTATCAAAAGCTTTACTGTAAATATATAAACATTTGATATAGATCACACCATACAATTTATAGTGTTTCCATGTTTTTTTTTATGTTGTTATGATTGAGCTTGCAGAGTATCAGGAGTAAGTTATCGATGCTCATATTCTCATTCGGCTGATTGTTCACTCTCCGTGATCACTTGTTTGTTATAGAAACCTATAACCTGTTTCTCTGGTTTATATTTGTGAATTACTGTTTTATTTCTCATTCTCCCATTGTACACTCTCCGTAATCACTTGTAACTTATCAATTTCTTATGGTGTTAGTATGCAAGAAATTTGTAATTTCTATGACTATAGCTTGTGGATAATCATTTCGTTGGAGTGTCTTAATATTTTTGTTTGTTTGCTACTACTAACTTCAATTTGATACCTATATAACCTGTTTCTTCTCTTGTTTTCTCGGTTTTGGTAGAAAAATGACATACTTACATGATATGGTGTCATGTATGAGGATCAGACCTCACAAATAAATTTTCACTTAAGACGGTTAGAGGTAAACTTTTTACCGTCATTGAACACAAAATTGCAATAAAACTAGATTTTGACATGTCAAGGACATCGAACCGACTAGTTTCTTAAAGCTAGAAGACAATCCTGAAATATTAGTCATATTATGGGAAATGAAAGTTTCAAAAAAGTATATACTGACAGATGATAGTAGAAAAGCGCTAAAGAGAGCGACCAATGGTATTAGAGATCAACTCGGCCACAATTTGTGTTGGGCCTATGTTTCAACTGACTTAGTCAGTGCTTCACACATTATTCATGGGTGACATACAACATTCACACCGTTTTGTACTTCATATTTGGTGGAAAAAATTAACAATACATAATACAATTTATCTCCTCACTATAATGAAGTAGATGATGAACTAGACGATGAAGCAGAGAAGAAGCTGCATCGATGTTATATAGAGATTGTGGAGAAAACTTTAGTATTTATCAAAACATGTGACGTTCCAAAAGATAGGTTACAATGGCCACAAATCCTTACAAAGACCAGATCATTCACTAACTGGTATAGAAAACAATTTCACCTGCAAACTATATGATACAATTATGTTTGTATGTACAATTGCTAAAAATGCTTAGTTGAAAAGCAAAGTTGTGCATGATTGGTACGAAATTTTGTTTTTGTATTTGATACAAAAATCAGTAAATGATAGTAACATATCTTTATATCCATTAAAAAGTTAAATAACTTGTGTTTCTTTTACTAGAATTCTCTTTGAATATAATTTCAATGTCTAATAATGAAAATCTCACAAGTTACAAGAGATTAAGAATTTTCTACAAGATTAGAAGGATTAAGATTTTTTTAAAAGAATTGGTCACTTCCAAGAATGGTTCCACAATGAAACATTGGTTCCACAACAAAAAAATTCCGAATCAAAACAAGTGGTTTGAGGCTTAATCAAAAGGAGAATTTACTACTCCTTATATCAAGTGTCTTAATAAGGACATAGTGAAACCCTCTTTTTCTATTTTAGATTTCACTCTAAGCTTATTATATATAATTCACTTTCCACATTATAACAAAAGATTGTTTGTTCTTTGTTTGGTAAAAACGAACTTATTAAATTTTGGATATACGTTGTACACGAATATATAAACATATTTAAATTGGGAAATGAAGTGGGGAGAAATTTGGTTTGTTTATTGAAAACAATAATCAGATTTTTTAGAAAAATTACAAACTAAAAGTTTAAGTAGTCATGAGTTTGCAAGATGCAGTTCACCAAAAAAAAAAAAAGAGTTTGCAAGATGCAGTTGTGTTGTCGGATCGAGAGTGGGCTTGGACGTTGGCCTCATGAACGATTCAAAACATTATTATTTTTATTTTATGATTTAGTTATTTAAATCAGAAAATTTGTATTGTTATGAAAATAATCAAAGAAGTTTATATTATTCAAAAACAAATTAAACCTTTAAACATTTTTAACCGAGCAAAGAAAATTCTAAATACAGAATATGAAGGTCGGTTTGTTTTCAAAATTTTAAATATAACACCTAATTTTGTTTGAAATGTAAACATTTTGTATACTTAAAAAATTTTGTAAGAACAATTTTTTGAACAAAAAAGAGTTATAAAAACATTAAATGTTTAATTTATAAAACTTCTATTAGGAAAATAATTATAAAAAAGAAACAAATTGAATTTCAAAAATTACTAAAGGAACAAATAAAATTTTAAGGATGAAATGTAAAGTTCAGTTAGTTTTCAAAATTTTGAATTTTAACACCTAATTTTATTTGAAATAAAAATATTTTGTATTTAAAAAAATTTTGAAAACACTATTTTGGAACAAAAAACGAATTGAAAAAAAAACAAGAAGTTTTTGAATTTATAAAAATATTATTAGGAAAATTATCAAAAAATTAAGTGTAAATATAACATTATTTAAAAATATAACATCTAAGTGACATTGCCGTGTGTCAAATCTGTAAGCAAAGGGAAGAAACGATCTTACATATCTCACGGGACTGTCCTGCGATGTATGGAATTTGGGTAAGATTAATTCCACCTCGTCCTCAAAGTACTTTTTTCAATATGTCTCTATTGGAGTGATTTTACACGAATTTGGGTGACATGAATAAGATACAGGAGCATAACTGGTCAACGATGTTTGCTCTGGGTCTTTGGTGGGCATGGAAATAGTGTTGTGAACACGTTTTTGAACCAACGAAGACATGGCGTGACAGGGTTAGTTTTATTAAAGATCTTACGATTGAGATCACGAAGAGCAATGAGCGTATAATTCAGGGTTCACGTGCTGGAGAAGGGTGTTCAGTGGAGATGATAGGTTGGAAGAAATCAGAACAAGGATGGATTAAGGTCAATACCGAAGGAGCTTTAAGAGGAAACCCTGACTAGCAATAGCAGGAGGATTTCTTAGGGACTCGAATGGTGAGTGATAAAGGGGTTTGCGCTGAAATAAGGATCTGTTCAGCTCCGTTAGCTGAACTTTGGGGTGTCTACTACGATCTTCTCATAACTTGTGAGCAGAATTTTAGACGAGTGGAGATCGAGATTGACTCCAAATTGATAGTGACCTTCTCAAGATAGGGATAAGTGATTCTCACCCCTCTCTTTCCTAACACATTTGTGCTATGGTTTAGTGTTTCAGAATTGAATTGTCCGATTCATACACGTCTACAAAAAAGCCAATTACCTCGTGGATGGATTAGCTAATTTTGCTTTTGATTTACCGAACGTTTACATTTATTAGATACAATTCCTGATGGTCAAATTATGAAAAATGTATAGTTTAGTTAACACCTAATAAATGTAAACGTAAATTGAAAGTTTAGTTAACCTAATAAATGTAAACGTAGATTGGTATGATGGTTCACACCAATCTGTTTGACCATAGAAGTTTTTGATAGTATTATAAGACATTTAGCAATGTCTAAATTCTTGATGGACTCTTCGAAATCAGATCTTCCTCTCTTCATCATTTCTGTTTTGTAGGATTTTGAGAATTCAGAAAACAAAGCAAAAGAAGTTTTGATTTTTTCTTTGTTGAAAAAAACCTGAAACAAGAGAAAGTTTGTAATGAAGATTGAGAACTAAGATTGTGATATATATATATATATATACACACACAAATATGCAATGAATAATACCTAAAAGATAACTTTTGGTAGTTTGACCGAAAAATGTCGTCTAAACTAATACGAAACTTCTACTGAGCTAACATGTGAATCGAAGCATAGTCAACAAATGTACACAACACAGAAGTGAATACAACAACTTGGTTTCTCATGGACTTCCTTGCTACGGTCCATACTAATAATCAGCACCTAACCATCCATATATTAATATATATGTATATCTGTATGTATGTATACGTATATGTATGTATGTATGTATATGTATATGTATATGTGTGTATGTATGTATAATTCTGTTCATAGTCTTTCTTTGATCACAGATTTCAAACAGAGTAAGAGACTAATCATTAGAAAATATTCAAAATACAACTGTCATGTATTATTATACAACGGTTCAAGAACACGACTACGTTAAATGAAGAAAAAATAATATGAAATCTTCAAAGTTGTGCAACGAAAACTACAAAATAATTTTCAGGCCCAACGTAAAGCCATTTTTGATACATTGTTTGAATACATTGTCCATCTAGATAGTAAAATCGACAGTACAGTTTGACTATTATCTAAGATCGTCATCAGTGACGGATTTGTGACGATAGAAATTGTATTTTAATTATGTCAAAGCAAGCAAGTGGTAGATAAGAGGTTGTTTTTGACTTTATTATGTTTTCTTTTCAGAAGCAATGTAAAAGTCTTGGTTTTTTTTTTGTTTGTCTTCGTTTTATACATTTTTCATATTTGGTTTATTCAAAGGACAAGATTAACCAATTTAACGAGAAATATCATTCACCAAAGTAATCCATGACATCATAAGCTTGCTTACTGTATAACAACCTTTACACACTCTTGATCATCTAAACTCATCCAGTTAATGAACTTAACTGCTAAAGCTTGAAGCTTAGGTCTAATCATTCATATGTTTACTTCTAAGAACGGAGATCTGTTGTTAGCTTCGTCGAGTCCCTGTTTTGATGATCTTTTCTCTAAACTTGTGTGATCTTCGCTGATAGTATTCTCCGAAAACAAAGTCCTCATTTCCTCAAATGAACCCAGGCTTGGCACAATGAATGGATTGTTTCTTTGGTGTTTTGTTCTTCTGCTGATCAACCTGGTCATTGTATCAAAAACTTTTCTGTAAATATATAAACAGATATAGATCACATTATACAATTTATAGTCTTTTTTTTTTCTTCTTTATGCTGTTATGATTTCTTTAGTACCTGATAGTCTTTTATGAGAGATTTTTCTGCTTTGTTTTTAACATTCGATACGACTTTTCCATGATTCTCTTGCAATAACTGTTGGGGATCGTTTCAAACGCAGTAACCAAAAGCAAGAAAATAAAGTAAGAATCGAGACAAAAGACACAAAGATTTTTACGTGGTTCGATCGTAATTGATCTACGTCCACGGCCACACTAGCGCAATTCACTTTTCGGATCGTTTTAGGGTTTACAATTACATTCGAATATATAGAAGAATAGAGATTGGGCCACAAGGCCCATACAATTATGTTTGTATGTACAATTGCTAAAAATGCTTAGTTGAAAAGCAAAGTTGTGCATGTTTCGCACAAAATTTTGTTTTCGTATTTGAAAACGAAATTCAATACATGATAACAACGTATCTTTATATCCATTAAAAAAGTTAAATCATTTGTGTTTATTTTTAGTAGAATTTTTTTTGAATATAATCTCAACATTTCATAATGAAAATCTCACAAGTTACAAGAGATTAAGAATTTTCTACAAGATCAAAAGGATTAAGAATTTTTTTTAGGAATTGGTCACCGCCAAGAATGGTACCACAAAAGTATTGAATCCATATTGTAAACCAACGAAACATTGGTTCCACAACACAAATCTTCCGAATCAAAACAAGTGGGTTGAGGAATCAATAAGAGAATTTTACTACTCCTTATATTAAGTGTCTTAATATGGATAGAGTGAAACCTTCTTTATTATAGATTTTATTCTAAGTTTTTTGTATACATAATTCACTTTCCACATTATAACAAAAGATTGTTTGTTCTTTGTTTGGTAAAAACGAACTTATTACTTATTATTTTTTCAACCAAAAAAAACGAACTTATTAAATTTTGTATATATGTTGTACACGAACATATAAACATAATTAAATTGGGAAATGAAGTGTGGAGAAATTTGGTTTGTTTATTGAAAACAATAATCAGAAGTTTTTTTAAAATTACAAACTATAGAGTCTGAGCAGTCATGAGTTTGCAAGATGCAGTTGTGTTGTCGGATCGAGAGTGGGCTTGGACGTTGGCCTCATGAACGACTCAAAACATTACTATTTTTATTTTATGATTTATTTACTAAAATCAGAAAACTTGATTTGTTATGAAATTAATCAAATAAATTTATATTATTCAAATTTGGATTAAACTTCAAACATTTTTAACAGAGTAAATAAAATTATAAATACAAATATGAAGATCGGTTAGTTTTCAAGAGATTAAATATAAAACTGATTTGTTTTCAGTCTGGTGGTTAGAATGATCCAGCTAATGATTTGGCACCATGGTTCGATTTCTACCCGCTGCACTATGGTAGCTTAAAAACAGATTTTAGGGATGGACTTTAGGCTATAGATCGGACCTTGTCGATCCAATGTTGACCAAATATATATATATATATATATATATATAACAGATTTTGTTTGAAATGTAAACATTTTTCTTATAGTTAAAATTTTTTGTAAGAACATTGTTTTTGAACAAAAACGAATTATTAAAAAATTAGATTTTTGATGTATAAAAACTTCTACTAGGAAAAAAATATGAAAAATAAAATAGAATGAATTTTAAACATTACTAATGGAACAAATAAACTTTTAAGGATGAAATGTAAAGTTCAGGTAGTTTTCAAAATTTTTAATTTTAACACCTGATTTTATTTGAAATAAAAATAATTTGTATTAAACTTTTTTTTGAAAACATTATTTTTTGAACAAAACTGAATTAAAAGAAAAAAAAAAGCTTTTGAATTTATAAAAAAGTATGTAATATTATTCAAAAACAAATGAGTTGCCAATCTATTTCTCCTTTGTAACTTCCATATATAACCACACATCCACCTAAGCTTTGACCCTCAGATCTAATTATCCACCTAAACTAAAAGTTTAATTCATAATTGTCCGTACGTGTCGGTATAATGGTTCACACCGATCTATTTCACCTTTCAAGTTTTTGATAGTACCATTAGACATTTAGTAATGTCTAAATTCTTGATGGACTCTTCGAAATCAGATCTTCCTCTCTTCATCATTTCTGTTTTGTAAGATTTTGAGAATTCAGAAAGCAAAGCAAAAGAAGTTTTGATTTTTTCTTTGTTGAAAAAAACCTGAAACAAGAGAAAGTTTGTAAGATTGAGAACTAAGATAATCATATATGTGTATACAGTGGCAGAGATATAGCCAAAAGAGGGGTTTCAGTTGATACCCATGACATTTTTGAAAACATTATTTATTTTAATTTTTGATACCAAATTGACCCTTTTAAAATAAAAATTTTGAACCCCACAAAATATATAATTAACTCCGACACTCAAAATATGTAAAATTAAAGTATTCAAGTATACAATAAAAATTAAATATCATTCATGACATTAAATCTAATTAACTATACTTTGTGTTCTTTTTGCTGTTTTTTTTTTTCCTTTAAATCAAAATTCACAGCAAATTTCATAGCTCAAATTCATTCCCGTAAACCTTTTTTAATCTGTGTTTCAAAAAAAACCTTTCTTAATCTTCCACCTATTGTGAGGAGTGGTCAAGCTCTTAATACCATGACAATTAGATGGATCATCGATCTAACTGAAAATAGCTCGGCAATTTAACATAAGATATTATCAACTGATTTTTGGAAAAATAAGACCAAATAAAATGGTAAGCAAATTAAAACATAAAAAAATGGTAAAAGTTTCTGAAATTACAAGTGAACATAATATATATTTATAACAACATATTTTAGATTAAATTATAAAATATTTTGACACCCACAAAAAATATTTTTGGCTCCGCCATGTGTGTATATATACAAATCTATAACGAATAATACCTAACTTTTACACTAGCTTGGTTTCCATAACAAATCTATAACGAATAATACACAACACAGAAGTGAATACAATAGCTTGGTTTCTCATGGACTTGCTTCCTACGGTCCAAATTAATAATCAACACCTAACCATCGATATATTGGAGTATTGGTCAACTCTGGTTTTGTATTGGTTTGGTTTGATTATTAGTTAGGTTAAAGTATTGAGTACTATATATTGTAATGCTTTTCAACGTTAATAATAACACATCATTTCAGCCACTTTGAAATCTTTTATGGTATCAGAACCATGTTCATCAAACCCGAACTCGACCTTATCGACCTTGAACCCGACCCCATCGAACCCTAACCCCGACCCCAATGAACTCTAATGGTGAACCCTGATCAAACGAACCCAAACCCGAACCCGGCCACGATGAAAGAGGTGCGACATACAATCTCGCCCTATGACCTACCTCGGCCGATAACCCTTGTGCAGTGATCTCCTACCCGCTCCTGAAAGGTTCCAATTACGAAGAATGGGTGTGTGGAATAAAACATCCATTGATGTCAAGGAAGAAATTTGATTTCTTTGATGGATCAATGCCGAAACCACCTGTCGATTCTCCAGATTATGAAGATTGGTGGACAATTCAAGCTCTCATGGTTTCATGATTTAAGATGACCATTGATCCAGGTTTACGATCAACAATTTCTCACAGGGATGTTGCGAAGACTGTGGGATCATCTGAAGAAAAGGTTTGCTGTGTTGAGTGGATCGAGAATGCAGCAAATCAAGTCTGATCTCACCTGCTACAAATAGAATGGAAACAGTATTCAGTCCTATTTTGGACAGCTAACTAAGATCTGGGATAATCTCAGTACATATAGGCCTGTTCGATTGAGTAAGTGTAGAGGTTGTTCTTGTGAACTTGCTGCTGCACAAGAGGTGGATAGAGAAGAATACAAGGTGCATCAATTCCTTTTGGTCTTGATGAAAAATTCAAAACTGTTTGCTCGGGTCTGGTGGCGCGAGTCTCCTTGGCTTCTCCTGAAGAAGTTTACAACATTGTGCGACATGAAGAAGATCTTGGTGCAATTGATGACTCTCAAGTTGTTGATGTTGTAGCATTTGTTTTGCAAACACAAAACCAGAACAAATCTGACGAAAAGGAGAAGTTGAAGTTACAGATTTATAAGCACTATAATCGAAGTGGATATGTATCAGACAGTTATTTTGCTGTTGTTGGTTTATCCAGAGTGGTGGGGAAACAGACCCAGGAGCCGAATAGTGAGTGCAGCGAAGGGCTTTAATAATAAGCCATCTACTTCTGGTTCGAGTAAACTTAGAACTTATGCAAATTGTTTTATCGATAGAGCATAGTGATATACCTCAATTTTTATCAGTTTTGAGCTCATTAATTCACTTATTTTCAAAGTCTTTGTGTGCATTTTAGAGTCTTTGTCTGCATTTTAGAGTCTTTTAAGGTGGAAAACGATAGGAATTTGGATTATACTTGTGGAGTTTTGTTTGGAAGGATTTGGAGCATTTTTCTGGAGTTTCAGCAAAAGAGTGTTGATCGATCGATCAAATCATTGCTCGATCGATCACTCTCTTCAGCAAGAGAACGCTTGACTGGTTGATCGACCTCACACCTCATGATTGATCGATCACATCAGCACCAGAAGTAACGCTCGAACATTTGATCGACCAAGCTATGTTGGAGATCGACCGCTCATTAGTGATCGATCGATCAACCCATTGATCAATCGATCAACGAAGCCACGAGAGATAACCTAATTTTTTTGTTTTATACCTACGAATTTTAGAGCATATGAATACTCTTTTTTCATTTAGAACACAACAGATATTAGAGAGACCTTTTACAGTAGTTTTTTGTCTCTGTAAGCTGGGAGAAGAATTCCTTCACACTTGAAAAGATTTTCTGAACCCTTTGTAATTATTCAATTGCAATCTATGTTTTCTTTTACCATGTTTCTATTTTCTGTTTTAATTATGTCTGAGTAGATCTCTTGTCAGGTTTATGGTTTCTAGGGATTTAGGAATCGATGATTGGGGATTAAATAGGATTGATTGTTAGAAGTTCTCCATCTAAACTTTTCCTTAAAGCTTAGATTAGCCTGATCAACTAGTTTAGATGAGCAATTAGCCTTAACCAACGACAGTTGATTGTTAAGGATAATTGTGGATAACTGAACCATTTCGTTAAAGCCTATTTGCATTTTTGAACCAACGAAAGTTAGGATCTCTGAAGTTTCTATATAGAGTAATAGGTACAACGACAGTGGACTTGTTAGATATTTATGTTCAAGTCGAGAACAGGGCTGTAGTTCCCTGAAGAAATTCCCTGATTAGATTCTTGTTTCCTGATGAATACCCGAAAACTTGATGTTTTTTATTATAGTTGCAAATCATTTAAGTTATTAGTCTTTATTATCGACAATTTTTTTGGTATAGCTTGAAATAGAATTGATAGCAAAAGTGCAAACTTGGTTCTTTGTGGATACGATCTTTAAGTACTACTACTTCATTGCTATAAACTTACAGTAAATATTTAGGGTAAAACCTGAGCATATCACATAGACACATCCTTGATGTCGCAAGAGCCCTGCATTTTCAGGGACACTTACCGATAAAGTTTTGGGGTGAATGTATTCTCACAGCTGCATATTTAATCAATCGAACACCTAGTGTGGTGTTGAAAAATCTTACACCTTATGAGTGTTTATAAAGTAAACTGCCTGCTTATGATCATCTTCGTGTATTGGGGAGCTTGTGCTATGCTCATGTTTAGAACAGGGATGGTGATAAATTTGCATGTCGCAGTCAAAGCTGTGTTTTTGTTGGGTATCCTCATGGAAAGAAATGATGGAAATTGTTTGATATTGAAACCGAAGAATTTTTTTTCTCCAGGGATGTGGTGTTTATTGAAGATAAATTTCCCTTGTCTGAAGCCAAAACGATCCCTGATAGTGAATGTGTTTCTTTGTGGACTCCTATGTCTGATGAAGTTTGTGTTGATGAGCAATGCATACAGCCAGTTTTCTGCAACTTGTCGCAAACAGCATCACCGCAGGTTACTTCTCTACCTGATATAGATGCAAGTGTAGTGCCAACTCCAAGTGTTCTTCCTGCCTCTTCTGAGAACTCCGAGACTGAACCACTTGGTCGTCGGCATCGTCATCGCCAACAACCTGCAAAGTTGTAAAGTTATGTTGTTAATGCCGTAGAGAGTAAACCTTCTTATTAATTGATTAAGTATGATGATGTTCATCGCTTTAATGCTCCTCATGTAGCCTTTGTTGCAGCTATTATGGAGAATACAGAACTAAAGTCTTTTATTCAGGCTATGAAAGACGACAAGTGGAAAAATGTTGTGCATCTCGAGTATAATGCTCTTGAGGATAACGTCACATGGACTAAATAAGATCTTCCACCAGGCAAAATGGCTATTGGTTGTTAATGAATTTTTAAAATCAAGTTTAACTCGGATGGTACAATCGAACGACACAAAGCACGATTGGTAGCTTTGGGAAACAAATAAGTGGAAGTTGAAGACTATGAAGAAACTTTTGCACCGGTTGCGAAGATGGGTACGGTGAGATTGTTTCTTGATGTTGCTGCGAAATGTGATTGGGTTGTACATCAAATGGATGTCAACAATGTTTTTCTTCATGGAGACCTTGAGGAAGAAGTTTACATGAAATTCCCTCTAGAATTTCAAGGTACTGATCTGAAAAAATTATGTAGACTAAGGAAGTCTTTTTATGGCTTGAAACAAGCTTCAAGGTGTTGGTTTTCGAATCTCTCTTCAGTGCTTGTTGCCTACGGTTTTGACCAGTCTCTTAGTGATTACTCCTTGTTTACATACAACAGATTTGGGACAACGAAGCACATACTTGTGTATGTTGACGATTTTATTATTGCTTGGAACAATGTCAAAGCAACGGATGAGTTCAAGGATTACATGTCAACATGTTTCAAGATGAAAATTTTGGGACCATTAAAGTATTTTTTGGGTACCGAAGTGGCTGGAAGCGGTGCGGGCATCTACTTGTGTCAACCCAAATATGCCATCGATATTATAAAAGAAACAGGTGTGGAGTATGCTAAACCGGCTGCATTTCCACTCGAGCAAAATCACCATTTAGCTCTCTCCACATCTGATTTGCTCTCCGATCTGAAGCCATACTGTCGTCTGCTTGGTAGGCTAATTTATCTCGTTAATACTCGTCCTGAGATTGCTTTCTCGGTGCATATTCTTGCATAATTCATGCAGAAGCCACAAGAGGAACATTGGCAAGCTGCATTGCGTTTAGTTAGGTATCTCAAATCTAATCCAGGTCAAGGGATTTTGCTTCGAAGTGATGACACGTTTCAGATTAATGGGTGGAGTGACTCGGACTGGGCAAGCTGTCCCTTGACCCGACGTTTTGTGATTGGATATTTCGTTCAGCTAGGTACGTCTCTAGTATCCTGGAAAACGTAGAAACAAGATACAATGAGTCAATCTTCAGCAGAAACTGAGTATCGAGCACTTACTTTGCTCACACAAGAGCTTATTTGGATAAAACGAATACTACAAACGCTTGGTGTTACACATGATCAACCGATGATGGTTCATTGTGACAGTATATCGGCTATATATAGCTACAAACCCGGTTTTTCATGAAAGGACAAAACATGTGGAGCTTGATTGTCACTTTGTCAGAGATGAAGTTTTGAGGAAGACTATACGATTCGAATATGTCAACACCAAGCTGCAACTTGCAAACATCTTTACAAAACCTATTGGCAAGGATGGTTTTGATTCGTTTAGAACCAAGTTAGGCATACAAAATCTGTATGCTCCAATTTGAGAAGGGTATTGGAGTCTTGGTTAACTCTGGTTTTGTATTGGTTCGATTTGATTATTAGTTAGGTTAAACTATTGAGTACTATATATTGTAATGCTTTTCAACGTTAATAACAACACAAAATTTCAGCCACTTTGAAATCCTTTACAATATATACATTTTTGTATATATATTATATTTGATAAAAAGTTTTCAAACAGAGTAAGAGACCAATCATTAGAAAATAGTCAATACAACTATCATTTATTATTCAACGGTTCAAGAACACAACTACGTTAAATGAAGAAAAAACAATATGAAATCTTCAACGTTGTGCAACGAAAAATACAAAATAATCTTCAGACCCAACTTAGAGCAATTTTTTATACATTGTTTGAATACATTGTCCATCTAGATAGTAATATTGTCAGTACAGTTTAACTATGATCTAAGATCGTCATCAATGACGGATTTGTGACTATAGAAATTGTATTTTATGTCAAAAGCAAACAAGTGGTAGATAAGAGCTTGTTTTTGACTTTATTATGCTTTCCTTGGAGAAGCAAATGTAAAAGTCTTGGTTCTTTTTAGTTTGTCTTTGTTTTACACATTTTTCATTTTTTGTTGATCCAAAGCACAAGATTAACCAATTTAACGAGAAGTATCATTCACCAAAGTAATCCATGACATCATAAGCTTGCTTATTGTATAACAACCTTTACACATTCTTGATCATCTAAACTCATTCAGTTAATGAACTTAAACTGCTAAACCTTGAAGCATCTTTTATGGGGTTTAATCAATCATATGTTTACGTCTAAGAATGGAGTTCTATTGTTAGCTTCATCAAGTCCCTCTTTTGTTGATCTTTTCTCGAAACTTGTGTGATGTTTGCTGAGTGTATTCTCCAAAACAAAGTCCTCATCTCCTCAATTGAAGCCAAGCTAGGCACATTTATAGACTGTTTCTTTGGTGTTTTGTTCTTGTGCTGATCAATCTGGTCATTGTATCAAAAGCTTTAGAGTAAATATATATACAGATTTATATCGCACTATATGATTTATGTTACTATGATTGCTTAGTACCTGATAGTCTTTTATGAGAGACTACTCTGCTTTGTTTCTAACATTTGATACAACTTTTCCATGATTCTCTTGCAGTACCGTGACCTGGTTTATGCATGTCTCGACTATGGCATCCATTGTTTCTTTATGCTCACGGTCTTGCATCAATGAGTCTGTAAAACCATTGATTAGGACGCTTTTTTTTCCTGCAGTTGTGAAACAATTCTTGAATTGGAAAGATATAAGGATTGAAAAAATAAACACGAGCCTTTTATAGGTCCAAAAACTGGTAGGTGCAAAATAGGAAAAACTAAGTTATCTTCTCGCAGCTTTGTGGATCGATCGATCAAAGGGTTGATCGATCGATCATGGTTGATTGGTCGATCTCCCACAGGTCTTGGTCGATCAGAAGGTCGGGCGCATCTTCCTTGAACAGCTCGATCAATCAATCCATGAGTGGAAGGTCGATCTCAAGGTCGGGTAAACATCTAGCTGAGAGCAATGATCGATTGATCTTGGTGTGGATCGATCGATCAAGAGGCTTTTGCTGAAACTCCAGAAATTGCTCTGTTTTGTCCCTAACCATTCTCCATGAGTACAATCCGACTTTGAACCTGTTTTTACCTGAAAAAGACTCTAAAATGCAAACAAACATTCAGAAAACATGCGAATTAATAAGCTCAAAACCGATAAAAATAAGGTATATCACCAACAACGGCTATTTGCGAACCAGAAGAAGTGCACGTTTGCCCAAGATAGTGTTGAGTATTTGGGTCATGTGATTTCTTTTGAAGGTGTGGCAACAGACCCTTCCAAAATCGCAGCGGTGAAAACATGGCCTTATCCGGAAACAGTGAAAGAGCTTCGGGGTTTTTTGGGTCTTACAGGGTATTATCGCCGGTTCATTCAGGGTTATGGCTATATTGCCAAGCCTCTAACTAAGTTACTCAAGAAGGATCAATTTCCGTGGTCCGAGGTAGCTCAATCTGCTTTTGACAGGTTGAAATCGGCTATGATATCGGCGCCAATTTTATCATTACTGAACTTTGAGAAGTTGTTCATTGTTGAGTCTGATGCTTCGGTTTTTGGGTTAGGTACTGTCTTTATGCAGTAGCTGCATCCAATAGCTTGTTTTAGCTATGGTCTTTCAGAAAAAGAGCAAGCGAAAACGGTATATAAACGAGAATTGATGGCTATCGTATTCACTGTCCAGAAGTGGCGCCATTATCTCCTTGGCCATCGCTTTGTGGTTTGTACGGACCAGAAGAGTTTAAAATTTTTGTTGGAACAACGGGAGGTCACTTTCGATTATCAGCGTTGGCTTATTCAGTTGTTACCTTATGATTTTGACATTAAGTATAAGCAAGGCAAGGATAATCAAGTCACGGATGGTCTTTCACGAATCGTTGATCATTTGTCCGGTTCCGCCACAGCCATTCTCTTGGCTCTCACAGTCCCTTCAAGTCTCCAATTACAAGATTTCTATGCCGAAATAGACGCTGATACAAAGATCCAGGACACTCGACTTTGGTATAAGGGACGTCTTCTCATTCCAGGTACTTCCAAGCACATTCCACTAATCTTGCAAGAGGATCATTCTAGTTTGCAGGGTGGTCATTCTGAGTTGTTAAAAACGACAAAACGGATCCAGCGATGGTTCCATTATTAGGGAATGAAGAAGCGGATTCAAGAATTTGTCGCTGAAAGCTTGGTGTGCCAAATTCACAAGTATTTAACCTTATCTCCTGCGGGGCTCCTGTAGCCACTCCCAATTACGTCGAACATTTGGGATGATTTATCCATGGACTTTGTTGAAGGCTTACCGATGTCACATGGGGTGAATGTGTTGATGGTTCTTGTTGATCACCTTAGCAAATACGCCCATTTCTTGACACTTAATCACCCTTTTTCAGCTGCGGATGTTGCGAAGTTATTCATCTCCGAGATCGTAAGATTGCACGGTTTTCCCAAGAGTATAGTTTTCGACCATGACAAAGTCTTTGTGAGCTCTTTTTGGCGAGAATTCTTTTTTTTTGTCTGGCATAGATTTGAAGTTTAGCACAGCTTTTCATCCCCAAACTCATGGCCAAACGGAGGTGGTTAATTGTTGTTTTGTTTCTAGCCACCCTCGCACTTGGGCTAAGTTTTTACCATGGGCAGAATTTTGGTATAATTCGAGCTTTCACACCTCCTTATAGTGCACTCCTTTCAAAGTGGTCTACGGTCGTGATCCTCCCTCTCTCTTGCGTTTCGAGCATGGTTATACTACCAATTTCAAGCTTAAGAAGTCGCTGATTGAAAGAGATGAAATGTTAGCCGACATTAAAGCTCATTTGACCCGCACTCAATTTATAATGAAGGCTAATGTGGATAAACATCGTCGAGACTTGAATTTCAGGTTGGGGACTTCGTCTTCCTTAAGCTTCGACCTTACCGGCAAAACTCAGTTGCTCGCACGTTTTGCCAAAAGCTCGCAGCCCGCTACTATGGTCCTTTTGAGGTTCTTGCTCGTATTGGTCCGGTTGCTTATCGCTTACGCCTCCCGGAGTCCTCCAAGATCCATCTGGTATTCCATGTCTCACAACTTAAACCCGTACGTGGCACATCACATGAGGTATCCCCTTTACCCAATTCTCTTTCTCTGGAAGATGAGGTTGTCATTGTTCCAGAACAGATCCTAGCAACTAAATTTGACGACGAAGGCTCCTCATTGCTTTGGTTCAATGGTCGGGTTTGCCTAGCCACGAAAACTCTTGGCAACGCGTTAAGCTGCTTCGAGATCAGTTTCCATCATTGCACTTGAGGACAAGTTACATCTTGCCCAAGGGGGTATTGATATGCCTCTCAAGGCATTTGTTCGACAAAGAAATAAGACGATCGCTATTGAAGAGAAGTAGAATACGTGAAGTGTTTTAATTTTCGGTTAGTTATTTCGTTGTTGAACTTTATTTTGTTATTAGACTTTAATTTATGTTTATTTGTCTTTTTAATAATGGGACTATATAAAGCGAGACTTGTTCGCTGCCCTAGTTTTTTTTTTATCTCGTTGATGAGCTTTTTGGTACCAAGGCCCTGGCTCGAGAAAAAACCAGTGGAGAGTTGTTTCCTTTTGATTATTAATAAAGTCTTCACGATTGGGGAGTTTCCCGACGTGAATTTTCCCTTATAGACAAAAGGATCCTATCACGAGAATATGCCGAACAGCTCTTGGAATCACCCCGGCATCCACAGGTAAATCCCCTTCCTACAACAGAAACAATAATCAAAAGACTAGCAGACACATGAAAATCATAATAAGACACTTAGATGAGAAACCTCTTTATACATTTTTCCACATTCCGCCTTCCATTGTATAAAGCCCTGTTCTTGTGAACGTCGCTGTGTTAGCGACCGGCAACGTATAAACATAACTAAACAGAGATTCACTTATTAAAAATAACAAGGACAACATCACAAAAGTGATTGCAGCGATCAACTTTACCGACGCTGGTTTTTGCAGCGATCATTGTTATAGTCGGAGCGTTCATTATTACAGTCGCAACGTCTCTTTTAATAATTTTCATTAATTTGTCTAATTGTGGTTATGTGTAGTTATTAGTCGTTGAGTACGGTCGCAGCGACCTTAAAAAGAACGGGGCCTAAGTCTTTCCCGTTCCTGTTTGCCCATATGCAAACACAGTGCAGCTAAAACCTTCCAAGACTTCATGGACAATAGGTGCAATGGCTTGGTCATATATAGACCGTTGTTGTGATTTAGGGCCAAAAACCTAGAGTAATATATTCAACACCATTTCATTGAGCACAATTCTAATACACAATCATGAATGAGAAAGAGAAGAAGTAAAAAACAACCTTGTCGAAGTTGAAAACACGATCTACTTGCTTATTAGCAACATTATGAAGAACATTAACCTCTCTTCTCTGTTCATTACAAGAGATCACTCTAGGAACATTTGATTTTTGTTCGTCTTCACTTAGTGGTCTGCATCAAAGAAGCACTTGAACATTGACCTCTTTGTTATTATCTCTTTCGAGACGGGTAGAGAAAGAATCAGGTCGTCTTCTCTCAAGACGAGGAGTAAGAAACGGCGCAGGAGAAGGGATCACTCCTAATCCGTTTCTTCTTGAAACCTCTGGAGTAAATGACATTACTGATCTCCGATTTCTAAGGATCAAAAAGATGAAAATCCACCATAGAATTGAAATTGAAATATTTTCAAACTTCGATCAAAAGGAAGAGATTTTTATTTGTAAAATTGGTTAACCGTTCTATGTCTATATTACTTCTCATCGCATGAATCGTTTATTACCAAAATTTTTATGAGAAACAACTGAGAAGATTGACAAACTGATTCAAAAAGCAGAAGATGGCAAATTTAGTTCTAGTTAAGTAATTTTTGGCTAGTGGCTGAGTCTAGTTGGAAGGAGACGTATTCCCAAATGGAATAGACTACAAATTGTTTCCAAATCCAAAGAAATTAGGATTTTAGCTTGAAATTCGAGGTTAAAAAAGCACGTTTATTATGTGATATTGTGATTCAATATAATTGAGAAAGGTCAAGTAGTGATATGATTTTACTAAAGTTAGACTCCAAACAACTGGATATTAAGATTTGGATTTTGGAAAGTTTGAGATCCTCGATCTAATTGTCCTCTCATAACAAATCATTTGAAACGTCGTTTTAATTTGTAGGGTCAGAGGAGCCAAAAACAAGTAACCAGAAACAAAGAGCGAGAGATTTTGAGGGAAAAAGACAAAAGAACACAAAGCGCATTATTTCTTGTACCACAGGCAATAAACTAATCGTCACTCAAATGGCCTCAATTTATTATAAAGTGGCATAGACCCTACCAAAATCAACTTATTGATCAGTGCTTATCAAAATTACATAGTAAATTACTGCTTTATTTCCACTTGAATTACTGCTTTATTTCTCATTCTCTCATTCTCTTTTAGTATTGTCTTGCAAAATCTGTGTTTGTATGCAAGAAATTTGTAATTTATATGATTAGAGCTTGCGGAGTATCAGGAGTAAGTTATCGAATGCTCATATTCTCATCTGGCTGATTGTTCACTCTTACTTCCTTTAACATTATCTTGCAAAATTGATGGTGTTTGTATGCAAGAAATTTGTAATTTGATTAGAGCTTGCAGAGTATCAGGAGTAAGTTATCGATGATCAAATTTTCATTCGGCTGATTGTTCACTCTTCGTGATCACTTGTTTGTTACAGAAACCTATAACCTGTTTTTCTCTTTTTCTCTGGTTTATATTTGTGAATTACTGCTTTATTTCTCATTCTCCCATTGTTCACTTTCCGTGATTACTTGTAAGTTATCAATACTCATTTTTCCATGATTTCTTATGGTGTTTGTATGCAAGAAATTTGTAATTTCTATGACTACAGCTTGCGGATAATCATTTCGGTGGAGTGTCTTAAATTTTTTGTTTGTTTGCTATTACTAACTTCAATTTGACACCTATATAACTTGTTTCCTCTCTTATTTTCTCCATTTTGGTAGAGAAATGACGGACTTACATAATATAGTGTATGTCCGAGAGGATCAGACCTCATAGATAAATTTTTATTTCAGACGGTTATAGGTAAACTTTCTACTATCATTAAACACAAAACTGCAATAAAACTACTTAGAGAAGATAGATTTCGACATGTTAGAGATACTAAACGGACATGTTCCTTAAAGCTAGGAGATCTGGGAAACGAAAGTTCCAAAAGAATATATACTGATTGAGGATAGTAGATAAGCACTGAAGAGGGTTACCGGTACTATTAGAGATCAACTCCGCCACGATTTGCATTAGCATATGTTTCAACGGATTTAGTTAGTACTTCATACGTTATTCATGGGTGGCATACAACATTCATACCGTTTTGTACATGGTATTTGGCAGAAAATGCTAACAACACGGAATATAGTTTATCTTCTCACTATAATGAAGTAGATGATGAAGTAGAGATGAAGGTGTGGTGCATCGATGTTATCTAGATTTTGTGGAGAAGGGTTTAGTTTGAAATTTGGAAAGGAAAGTTGTGCATATTTGGTACGAAATTTTGTTTTTGTATATGATAATAGAATTCAGTAAATGATAGCAAGATATCTTTATATCCATTAAAATATTATATAGCTTGTGTTTCCTTTTACTAGATTTCTCTTTAATAATGCAAATTTCAAGTTACAAGAGATTAAACATTTTCTACAAGATCAAAAGGATTAAGATTTTTTAAAGAGAACTGGTCACTTCCAAGAATGGTTCCACAATGAAACATTGGTTCTACAAAACTATTGAATCTATATTATAAACTAAGGAAACGTTGGTTCCACAACAAAAAGCTTCGGAACCAAAACATTTGTGTTGAGGAACGAATGAGAAGAACTATATAAATGTTTGTTTAATGATTAATAGTGACTTATAATAATAAAAAAGGGACAGAGGTCCAATTTTGTTAAACACAGTCCTAATAAAAGGAGGGATGATGAATTAATAAACTAGGTGAACGTAAAATTGTAAGGAGGGATGATATTGTAAGATTGTATTAAGAGGTTTAGTATTAGCTTGAAAAGAAAATAAATTCTTACGAAACTTTTTAATTATGTAACATCTTTATAAAATTGTGTTAAACAAAATGTATAAAATAAAATAACTCATCTCTTAACACGCAATTTGTGCATTTCATTTCCATGGTTTGACAAATACAATATGATCCTATTGGAATTGTATTAGCTGATTTATGTAAACTTACAAAAGTGAAATCATTAGCTTTTTTTAGATCAAACGTATAAACAAAGAAAACACAAAAAAAATTTTAGCCATCTCTTCTCCTCTCTTCCTTGGTGCTTCTTCTTCACATCTCTTTCTCTCCGCATGTTCCTCTCCTCTCTTTGCTATATCCTCTTCCTTTTTCCTCGTTTCTTCACAACTCTACCTAAATCCTTCTCCTCCCCGACCAACAATTATTATAAAAAAAATTATTTTATATAGAACACATTATTTTATCTAATTATATTTTATATAGAACTTCTATTTTTGTTACTATAATTAAGTTATTTTTTTTTTTCCTTTTCCTCCTACTCCTCCAACCTCTTCATCCCCCTCCTATACCTTTTCGTCCTCTCTTCTCCTTCTACTCCTCTTCCTTCCTCCTCCTCCTATGGTTTATTATGTTATGAAACTCCTAGTTCCTCCTTCTACTGGGATACTATTACTAAGATCGTCATCAATGACGGATTTGTGACGGTAGAAATTGTATTTTATGTCAAAGCAAACAAGTGGTAGTAGATAAGCTTGTTTTTTGACTTTATTATGTTTTCCTTGAAGAAGCAATGTGAAAGTCTTGGTTCCTTTTGTTTTGTCTACTTTTTACACATTTTTCATGTTTGGTTTATCCAAAGGACAAGATTAATCAATTTAACGGGAAATATCATTCACCAAAGTAAGCCATGACATCATAAGCTTGCTTACAAAATAACAATCTTTGCACATTCTTGATCATCTAAACTCATCCAGTTAATGAACTTAAACTGCTAAAGCTTGAAGCTTTCTTTTATGGGGTCTAATCAATCATATGTTTACTTCTAAGAACGGAGTTCTGTTGTTAGCTTCGTCGAGTCCCTGTTTTGATGATCTTTTCTCCAAACTTGTGTGATGTTCGCTGAGAGTATACTCCGAAAACAAAGTCCTCATCTCCTCAATCGAAGCCAGGCTAGGCACATTTATAGACTGTTTCTTTGGTGTTTTGTTCTTGTGCTGATCAATCTGGTCATTGTATCAAAAGCTTTAGAGTAAATATATATACAGATTTATATCACACTATAGGATTTATGTTATTATGATTGCTTCAGTACCTGATAGTCTTTTATGAGAGACTGCTCTGCTTTGTTTCTAACATTTGATACGACTTTTCCATGATTCTCTTGAAGTAACGTGACCTGGTTTATGCAAGTCTCGACTATTGCATCCATTGTTTCTTTATTCTCACGGTCTTGCATCAATAAGTCTGTAAAACCAAGGATTAAGACGTTTTTTTTTTCCTGAAGTTGCGAAAACTGGGAAGATACAAGAATTTAGTGGGGTTACCATTAACAGCTCCGTGAAGTTCGTTAGTCCTAGTAACAAAGGTAGCATCCATTGAGGAAAACGTGGATGCAAATTCACTGTGCATTATCTCATTTTCTTTTGCTATGCCCCTACGCATACAGAGAGTTTATTCAAAGAAATGATGTGGAAGAAATATAGAGAAAAGCACGGATACAGAACAACTTTTACCCCATTGTGATATAAAGATCTTGTTGATACTTCATGTTAAGATTCTTTATGCCTGTTTCAGTGGTCTCCCATAGTATTTTAGACTCATTTTCTCTCCCTAAACTGCAATACATACAATGTTTGTGTGAGAAGATAGTACGTAAATTTAGTGAGACCTTTTAGTCAAATTGAGACTAGCTGTGGGATAGATTTTCTTACCAATTTTCAAGGTAATCTTCCATGACTGTGATAGTCTCAGCTGAAGTTATTGTGTTCTCCATGAAGTGAGTTTTCGCTTTCTTTAGATAGTCACACAACTCCTCCTTTCCGCCAATCGAGACTTGCTGCATACCAGACATTTGTTCATGCAATCTCTTCTCTTCCTGTATGTCGTATTCCCGGATATTGTGTGATGCATCTGAGATCTGGAAACACATAAAGTATCAGACTTTAAGTGTGGTTCAACTTATGAAGAAATAAGGCCTAAAGGGGTTATTACTGATTAAAGACTCACCATTGCAGTTTTCTTTGAAGTTAACCTTGATAATATCAGACTGATATCATTTAAGGCTTGTATCTCCTCTCTTTCAGCCTCTTCCTGTTTGTAGTAAAGATGATCAGTTTGTGTGAAACTCTCAGAACATATTTAATTGAAGTCTTTAAGAGTTTGTCCCAGCTCACCTTAAACTTCATTTCAAAAGCAGCAAGCTGTCTTGATTTCTTTGCTTGGCTTGCGCTAATGGCTTCCACCACACTGCGAGCTTGGTTGAAGATGTTACCGAAAATGGTTGAAGTGGCGTTTGTAATTTCTTGTGCAGATCTCATGCTTCTGACCAATCCCTGGATAAGTTTAAAATAGAGATGAACTTTTCTGAAAAATAATTAAACTGACAAGAAAGCGGAAAATGATTTTTATAACACCTGCTCTTGTTGTTTTGCAGCAAGAGCTAAGAGCTTCTTCTGTTCACTAAGTGAATTCTGGATGTCCAGGGCGACTTCAGAAGCCTCTGTTGCTGATGTGGTGAGAAACTGAGAAGCAAAGGCACATGAATTATTGCTAAACAAATGCTGAGAAAAAGAAACGCAGTACAAAGTGAAATAGTATTTAATAGCTCGATCTTGTTCATACTTTCTCAACAGCCTCTATTTGTGATACAATAGAGGAATTCATCTTCTCCACATCATAGGAGGATTTCTTTTCTAGCATTTCAGATAGTTCCTTCAAGGCTGCTATTCCTGAAGTATAAGTATCAGATGTTTTCCCAATCATTGATTCCAGATAGCGGGTTGCCTGCATAAGTAAATCAACCACTAGTGTGATCAAATGATCCAAAAGAAAAAGGTGAAATGAAATGGTATAGACTTCTCTTACCTCATATTTATGAGCAAGAAATGAGTGGGTGTGTTCTTCCACAGTTCTCAACTGTTGTTGTTGCTGAGAGACTGATCCAAGAACTGTTCTGTGCAAGTCTTTAAGGTTCTGATCAAGCTGTGAACCAAATTTCAGAAGCATGTTCTGGTTTTCGGATTCGAGCTTGTCCTTTTGGTCTGCATATATAAGTTAGATCAGCACTTGACAGATTTTGTTTTCAGCCCTAGACATAGGAAAGAAGAATTACCTAATCTTGTGAACAGCGAACTTATATCGTTTGATGCATGCTGTAAATCAGAACGTAATCCCATTGCACAGTCGACCAAAGAATTCTCTGTCCAAGAATATATCAGTAATACAAATCAGGAAACAAATCGAAGAAAAGGGAAATTTCCTAACCATTATTGAGCTAGGAATCTAGGATTGTTACCTGAAGCTTTCATTTTTGAGATTAAGACTTCTCTTTCTTTTAACTGTGAGATAACTTGGTTATAGTTCTCTTTGAGATCGAGCAACTCCTTGTTAGTAATATCCAGGTTTCTCTGGATCATGAATGTTTGAAAATTCAAGAAAGTCTCACAGAAAGTATGAGTAAACTAGAAGTAAACTACTGAAGTTCTTAGTACCTTGCAGTCCTTAAGGTCACTCTCTACGTACAGTAACTTCTGTTTCTCAGTCTCGTAAAGGTCACGGAACTTGGAAACTTCCTGCATAAAAGAAGATTCTTAAGTTCCAACAGAGAAAATTAAGTTAGCTTCTTACAGCTAGTAAGAGAAAAGGAGAGGCAAACGTACATTTTCACTGAAATTTAAATCATTCTCCAACTGTTCTATCCTCTCGGTTCTCGCCTGAGACAAAATTGATCATTAAGCCTTTTAAGTTTAACTGAAGTTTAAGATAAAACAAAATGATCATCTCTAAATGGAATGAAATATACTTTAAGCTTCGTCCGTTCAACCTACCTTCTTTTCAGCTTCTTCATGTGTATATCTTTCCTGTGTGATGTAAACACCATTTCTATCCCTTGCCGCTTTTACATCTGCACCATTCGTACACCAATTATTTGATAACAAACGTAAGAAAGTGGAGAATGTAGACAAAATCTTGTGTGTATAAACCTTCTTTCATTCTTTCAAGTTCCAAGTAAAGGTCTTTAAGCAACACAGCCTTGGCTAATTTCTGGTTTGCCTGCAGAGACACATTTGGTTAGAAGGATAAAGTTAAAGAGTACATTGATATAAAAAAATGAGATATGGTAGCATAAACAAAACCTCGGGTTTGTTCTTGATGTTTTTGGCTCGATAGGCGTAATCCAAAGTACTTAAAGTTTCTTCAATGGAATGAGCAGATGGAGAGATTGTAGCAATGATACAAGTTTTTGTCTTTCCTCCTAGAGAGTCCCGTAGAAGCCTAGTCAGCTTACTATCCCTGTAGAGACAAAGATCCACACGTTATAATATTACCATATTAGATTCATATATAGCTGTACGACATGGCAAGTACCTATAAGGTATATGGGAAGAATGTTCCACAAGCGCATTAATCACACGGCCTAGTGTGAGCAAGCTCTTGTTAATCTCTCCTGCTTCTCTTGCACGGCCATCCCGAGCTCCTGAGCGTAAGATATTCTCAGATCCTGCTAGATCCACAAGGTTAAGCTTACCGCATTTGATCAGCTCTTCGTCTCCCATAGACTCTTCCTTAATGTAAACTGTGATTGTAAACACTGAATGAGAGCGACTACTTCGCTTATTCAACAAGGTATCTGCTGTACGCCGTTTAGATGAGCCTCGTTCAAGAAGAGCATATATATCATTAGCGGTGTACACTACTTCTTCTTCAAGACCCCTTAAAACCACAGAACCTTTCCCATCCTCCATCAAAGAAACAGGCTTCTTCAGCTTATCCTCAGAAGATCTTGGGGAGTCATCTTGAGCTAACAAGTCAGTAACTTCTTCATTGTACAATTCCAAGAATGTTACTTTCATACTGTAGTCAGCATTTTGCGCCTCAAGAGTATCAAAAATATGCCGAACAGCTCTTGGAATCACCCCGGCATCCGCAGGTAAATCCCCTCCCTACAACAGAAACAAGAATCAAAAGACTAGCAGACACAGGAAAATCATAATATGACACTCAGAAGGAACCTCTTTATACCTTTTTCCGCATTCCACCCTCCATTGTATAAGTCTTTCCAGTTCCTGTTTGCCCATAAGCAAACACAGTGCAGCTAAAACCTTCCAAGACTTCATGAACAATAGGGGCAATAGCTTGGTCATATATAGACCGTTGTTGTGATTTAGGGCCAAAAACCTAGAATAATATATTCAACAGCATCAGATCACTGGGAACAATTCTTCTAATACACAATCATGAAGGAGAAAGAGAAGAAATAAAAAGAACCTTGTCGAAGTTGAAAACACGATCTACTTGCTTATTAGCAACACTATGAAGAACATTAACTTCTCTTCTCTGTTCATTACAAGAGATCACTCTAGGAACATTTGATTTCTGTTCGTCCTCACTTAGTGGTCTGCATCGAAGAAGCACTTGAACATTGACCTCTTTGTTATTATCTCTTTCGAGACGGCTAGAGAAAGAATCAGGTCGTCTTCTCTCGAGACGAGGAGTAAGAAACGGTGCAGGAGAAGGGATCACTCCTAGTCCATTTTTTCTTGAAACCTCTGGAGTAAACGACATCACTGATCTTCGAATTCTGAAAATCAAAAAGACGAAAAACCACCATAGAATTCAAATTGAAATCTTTTCAAACTTCGATCAAAAGGAAGAGATCAAAAAGCTACATTCAGAATCCCTTTGAAACTCTAGAGCAGGATATTTATCTACACAGAGATTCGAAATTTAAAATTTTCAACTTTCTTCACAAACAATTTTCTCCGAAACCAACATACAGAAAGAAAAAAAAGTAAGATGAAATAGAATCACTTACAGAATCACAGTCGATTGTAGCAATGGAGTCCGTATAAAGCAAAATCCGAATCGAAAATTGAAGCTTTTAGGATTCTTCAGATCAGAATATGAAAATTAGAGAAGATTTGAAAAACTTGGGTAAGTAACCGTTAAGAATCTAGCTTTTGGGTTCCGACTCGGAGGAGCTTATAGAGACGTTGGGAGACACCGAAAGTATGTGGGCCCGGCGGGTTCCGATTTCGAATTAATCAAGCACTTTCTTCTAATTTCAATAGTCAACAAAAAGAGTAAAAGCATTCTAATCACAAATATTATCAAATTTGACAAGTTTATCTTAAAATTTGTGTGTGTAAATTGTTCATAACTGTGATATTTGTCCCTGCATTTATATTTTCTAGAGATTAATATGATAAAATAAGAAATACATATTTTGGTTTAGTGGTTAAATATCTATTTTGGTTGTTTTTACTGTTAGGCAATTGCGCGCGTAAGAAGAATTAGGTAATGAATGAGATTATGTATTTGATATAAAAAAAAATTAGTATTTTAGCTGATTTATGAGAATACAAGACAGATAATAATATTTCCAAAAAATAATAGACAATAAATTCTAATCCAAAAAATGTTCTATTTTTCCCAAAGTTTTCAGATTTGACATGAAAAAAAAAGAAAGATTCTAATTGTAATTCCACTTTCTGTTATTTGGCAACACAATAAAAATAATCAAGATGGATTAATACACTTTTTGAACAAAGATTTTGAATCAATATTTACTAAAAGATGGATAAAGCTTTTGTCTGCAAATGAATTACAAAAAAAAAAAAAAGCAAGGGATGAAAACTAATATATGTAGCAAAACTAGAGAAACAAAGGAAACCAAAGAATCTTATTGAATCTGAGATAATTCATTTGCAGACAAAAGCTATAGATTTTCAAGTATTGTAAAGGATTGTATGGGAATTTTAATGTGGCTATCTACATATATGTACTTCTAATGTTATATTTTTCTTAATCTTCATAGATGTTGATAGAGTTTAAGAGAATGCAATAGAATTAATTAGGTGTAAATTTTGTAAAACCATATCTGATTTTAAGAAAAATAGTATACAGACCAAACCATAAATAAAAATGTTTGTGGGTCACTCTGGTCCAAGGGATCAAGAGTTCGATTCACTTGAGAGGTACATTCCCATAGACTGAGAAGGAATGTATGGTAAAAATGTACAAGATGATGTGGGGTTCTCACTTGTTAGAATCTACGGTCCCCTAGAAAATAAAGAACATGTTTGAACATAATCGAGCCATAATTAACAAAAAAAAGAGTTAAAAGAATAGTGCATGAATTGTTTCATGTGATCTCTCATTAGACAATTGATGATCCGTAGAATACCAAACCCGGCAGAACTAGTCATGTAGATATGGTTCGAAGGAGTTGCAGTGATCAAACTTGAAAGATGACATTGATCAAGTCATATGTCAAGGCATTGAAGAAATGTTGACATATGAACTTTGTTCGTTCTAGAAAGTTACAAAACACCTATCAATGATACTTATATATTTGTGGAAAATGTAAACAAGTAATGGCAAATTTCCATCATAAGAAGTGATTGGATACAGAAGAATCAGTCTCATGACAAAAACCAACCAATAATACATCTTATGGCTGTAAATTTTATTACATTACCGTGGACCAAAGAACCATTACCGTTTATCTTACAAACAGAGCTAGTAAAAGTAAAATTAAGGGTTTAGAGTTTCCAGATTTGGCTTTGGGATTGTAGGAGCTGTCCAAAATTGAGCATTTTTAACCTTTGAGATGCTATCTAATATCTCCAAGGGAGTGATATTTCCAGTCACAGTCACTTTCTTCGCAGCAAATTCTATGTTGAAGGATGTTACACCTACAAGTAATCAAATTCATGTTATATAAACCAGCTTCAGACCAATAACCGGTTCAAAAATCATGGACTAGGCCGGCTCAAGTATGGGCTAGTCCGGCTCAAGTATGGACTTTATAACGAAATCAAAGTGGGCCTAAACTTATTTGGTTCTCTCTTAAACCTAACCGAGCCAATTATGTATTCTCTAAACCAGAACATTTAAATAACTAAACCGATGTCTAACCAAAAAAACAGAAGGAGAAAGTGGCATTTCCGTAAATAAAGGAATTACCTTGCATTCTAGCCAAATGTTTCCTAATTTTGCCTTCACAGCCTCTACAATGGAGAGACACTTTGAGAACGACAGTCTGCTGCTTCAAAAAATATACAACTCCAATCATTACCCTTATTGTTACCATTATTTACATTTTTGCCATTCATCATGCCAACAACCAAACAACGTACCTGTTCTGGTTCTGGACCATCTACCTTAACCGGATCCTCGGTCAACGTTTTGTCTTCATCAACAACAGGTTTTGCAGCTACTATCTTAACCGGTTCCTGACCCGCAGATCCGGGAATAGAATCCGGGTCGGATCCCAAAAGATACCTTGTAGAACCAACAGGCGTTTTGACAAAGTCACATGCGGGTCTTGCAACACAGCTAAAACTCTTCCTTGCTAGACTTATGTCATTAGTGATAAGCTTTAACAATGCTGCTGCTCCTCCTCCGCTTCCACCGCCACTGCCGGTACTTTTCCGACCAGTAAAGCTCCTCCTGCCTTTATAGATCTCTAGCTTTTTGTTACTTATCTCTCCGTTTTCGTTGGAAGCGGGTAGTTTGATAAAGTCGTCAGCGAATGATCTCCGTCCATCTTTAATGATTGGATTGTGTCGGTCAATAGCTCGACTGCTGCTTCGCTTATCGTCTTCTTCTACGGTAGTGGTTGATTTGTGAATGTGGTCCTTCTCTTTGCTCGAACATACTGCAGTGGATGCTTGCGAAGCGCAGAGGAAACGTCCCTTCATTATATGAAGAAATATAGTGAAGAAGTGACTGTAAGTGTACGAAACCAAAGAGATATTTACCAATGTTGTAAGAACGTTAAGCAAATGTTGAATATGAGGATGTCTTTACTCGCATAAACATATATATATATATATATATATTTTTGGTCAACAATTGATATATATAGAGAGAGAGTTAGATTGGAATAGAGACAAAGAAGAGTTAAAAGTGTGCAAGTGTAACGCTCATATATAGATAAGAATTATTTGTCTATATATGTAAGAGTTGTTGTGATGTCATTTATAATGTACTGAGAGCGCTTTTTTATTTACAGGAATTGAATGGTCTATGACTCAAATCATATCACAAAATTTAAGCAATTACTTTGAATTAACCGTGGTAAAAGATATTGTAGTCAAATTTTTTTAGTTAATAATTGGATCAACAAGAATTTATATATAACTCAAATTTTTAAATCTTAAATAATATTACGTGGCTGAGAACAGGTGGTCCAGTGGTGTAATCACTTTACAAATGTTCTACAAATGTTCAAGGCACCAGGAATCGAACCTCCTACATGCATTAATAGGAGCGGGATTTAAAAGTTATTAGGCTAGTTGACAATATATATTACGTGGATACGTGTTCTCAAAGTTGAATTCTGGTAGAAAACATTACAAATGTAAATTTAATCGTTTGACCAAATTCACTTTTCAAGATATACTAGATATTTATTTATTTATTTATTTGCCCTTTTACTAGATAATCCGCACAAATATTATTACAATATAAGATTGAAAACAAATTGAAATTTATTGATCTCATTGTTAATTAAAAAAACAAAAAAAAAAGTTTAAGTGACTGAAATCATAGTTTTTAGGCAGAGGAAGACCAATTCTCATGGGTGGATATTAATTGAATTAGTTATTTACAATTTGACTTGAAAACAACATAGGTCAATAGACTAAAATCACAAACTTCATAATTTAAAAGCTTTATATTAACACAATAAATACAATTTTGTTGTTTAAAGCATGGGTTATCACCCTATTTTCCCCTCATAACTTTCTTATCAAACTAGTTCCACACAAACTTTGAGCCTCTGTTTAAATCCG
>OVAX01001568.1:0-39644 GCA_900406405.1 Lepidium africanum | reverse complement strand
TTTTTTTTTTTTTTTTTTTTTTTTTTGTCGAAAAATCTTATGGTCTATGTGTTTAATTTCTTACTCTTAATTAGAGTTCGACAAGTTTTGAGTCTTTTATATAGATACGAGAGATTCAAATGGGTAATGAATGTACGTTACCAAAACTTTTGAATGAATCCATCCAATAATAAGGAAATGTGCTTTTGATAGTTGGCCAATGAGTTTTTCTTTTATTTGAGTGTTTTATTTGAGTGTCATGTTTAATTTTCTCGCTTAACTGTGTTCAGTTCGCTATAAGTTCGGATATTTAATTAGTTAGATCAATTCAACTCATTTACAAATTAGTTTCAATATGTAAGCTCATCTTCAAATTATTTTTACCATGAGTTAAATAATCAAATTTGTGAGCTCGTACCAAATAAATATAATAAATTATTAATAATAACAATGTAAAATTTGAAAATATATAAAAGAATCCAATAAAATAATTCTAAATAGGATAATTTCTGTTTTTCATTGGATAATTTTAATTCTCTAAAAGTATAACTTTCCTTTAAGCTAGAAAAGGCGGCATTTGTAAGCTAAATTAAGTTAAAAGGCGGCGCTCATAAAATAATTTAAGTTATATAAAAAGATGACACCGATAAACTAATTTAAATGGAAAATGACGGCACTCATAAACTAATTTAAGTTAAAAAAGCAGCATTCATAAGCTAATTTAAGTTAAAAAAATGCGGCGCTCATAAAATAATTTAATTTAAAAAAGACGGCGCTCATAAACTAATTTAAGTTAAATAAAAGACAGTACTAATAAGCTAATTTAAGTTAAGAAATGGCGGCACTCATAAGCTAATTTAAGTTAAAAAAAAGGCGGTGCTCATAAACTAATCTAAGTTAAAAAAAAAAAAAAAGAAGACAACACTTAGAAGCATTAAGAAAAGGTGGCGCTCATAAGCTAATTTAAGTTAAAAAAGATGGCACTCATAAGCTAATTTAAGCTAAAAAAAATACGGCACTCATAAGCTAATTTAAGTTATGAAAAGATGGCGCTCATTAGCTAATTTAAGTTAAATAAAGACGATACTCATTAATTAATTTAAGTTAAAAATACGGCACTTATAAGCTAATTTAAGTTAAGAAAATGCGACATAAGGTAATCCAAATTAAAAAACTCGGCGCTTATGCTCATTTAAACTACCTCATAGCTCCCAAGATAAATTAAATTTAAATCATTTAACTTTAAAAATATCGCTCATACTCACATATAATTTAGCCAATCTGAGCCAGCTCATGATCTAATAGAATTAATAAATTAGTAAAATTGGAACTATAATTTTTTTATTAGTAATTATTAATTTATCCATATATTAACTAAACTAGGCCAAAAAACATGTGACCCAATTGGCTTGCCCCAGATTTAGTTAGACACCAGGTTATGGATCGGACCGTTGTCAATCAAATGGTTACTCGTTAGACAAATAAAATAACTAAACTAGAAACTTAACTAAAAACCAGAGAATTTATTAATTTATAGGGGTTAGAGTTGCAAGTGGTCTTTAACCTAGTGGCAAGTGGTAAATCCACTAAAGGTAGACGCACTTGCACGTTGCGGGATCGAGTCCCACCATCTGCATATTGGCTAATGGGCCGGCTAGTTGTGGCATAATGTTAAAAAAAAAAAAAGGGTTAGAGTTTTCTTACTCAAAACCTATGTCCAAAAATACACAAAAGACTTCACTTACAAGGACTCTGACACATAGAAAAACAATCTATATGTTTGTAGCAAAATGGGAACTAAGCCTCCAAACAAAAATCCCTGAGCTCACTTAACTAGTCAGGGTTAATTTTCACAACGTTCCTAATTATTAGGTATACTCCGAAAAAAGCTTGGAGCACATTGCTGGTGTTGTTGGGAAACTGCTGTTCCTTCACCCTCAACAAGACCAACCTAAAATCTGCTCAAGTATTTACCATTGTAAGTCTCTCCAAACTTGTTCCTAAGGTTGTTCAACACCATTCCAAGCTACTGTTTGATGTGTTATTTTCTTCTCTTTCCATCATCTTCAAACTCTCTACATATTTTTATCCTCACAGTAATCTTACAAATCTTTTTAGAATATAACACTGCAGCATAGTGCATGTATTTATCTAATAAGGCACACAGACAAAAGATAAAGACATATAATACAAAAGATAAAAACTTCTAAGTAGAGTATTCTCACGCCTTTGAAATAGAAGATAGATAAAGGATATGCATTCACAAATCTGTAGAAAATTCGAACACCACCCTAGTATAGTGAACTAATGAATAGGTTTTTTTTTGTCAACATAAATAGAATATTTCACTTCAAGCCAAAAAAATAGGTTAAAACCAAAATATAGAATATTACAGAGCCAAATTGGTTAGAGCCTTAACACACATTTCACTTCAAGTACTTGAGTCACATAAGAGAGCCCCCATGAATCATTAGTCTGTAGTATCTTCTTACCTTCAGATCGTTGTGTCTAAGAATCACAGAGATTTTATGACTATAAACAAAGTTATACAGCCTACAATCTAGTCACAAACACTCCCGTTAACAGTTCATTCCCACATCATTTATAAGATCAAAAGCCAACATAAATCCTTTTACATTACCTTGCAAACATGTATTTTTGTCATAATTTCACCAGGTTTCATAGATGGTTCTCCACCAAATAAGCATTCAACATGAATAGCAGTCCAACAATGGTTGGACCAGTATAACACCTTTGTGTTGGTATCCTCTAAATCATGTTCACATGCCTCACACAAATCTTTCTTTGATACTTCCTTCCCAAATTTAATTCTAAGCAATTGCTTGTCATGTTTATACCTTACTTTATCAGGTAAAGTAGCACATCTCATACATAATTTAAAACTACATTCAATGCAACGGAAAAATCTTCTATAGATTCTGTTTCGCATAATTGACAGATAAGACTTCCTTTTGGCTTTGCAGCTAGGAATAAGGGATGCTCATGATAACTGTAATGAAACTGTTCAGAAATGGAGGCACATTGTATATTTAGGATAAAATCGCAGGAGCCTCCCCCTCTAGGACATCTATAGACACATTAAACCAGTACAATAGTAATTATGATCATCTTGACTGACATGCATCAATGTAAGTGGATGAGGATATAATGCATATTGTACTGTGCGATGAGCTTTTGCACATGTTTCATGGAGGATAAATTTACATTTCACACAAGAATATATATTACCTTCAAAGATACACAAACCACATGCTTCTCAAAGTTGTTCCATCATGAAGTATTCTGCCCTCGAGCTGAAGAAAATGATCATGAAGAAAATGAATTATTAATCCGTTATATATCATCTTAAACGGTTGAGAAGCTTGTGTTATATCATTTTCTATATGGTACACCTTCAAGCTCTATTCCATCACACACATCTTTCCGTAAAGCACAACATGTATGAACAACATAATTACCACATTTATCACAAGTATATACACTATAATCACTGTCAACATTTTCATGGCAAACTCAACAAGACCATTCTTTAGATGGAAGAGAAGAAGTATATGATATACGATGGTGGTGACACGATATTTTTATGCTGTTTGGAGAATAAATACAAACATTATGAGCTACAAAGTTGCATTTAACACATACATAGGTGATATTATTTTTCCTCAACAAATCACACATATATCGCAAGTTAAAGAAGTTTGTCTTGGAAAAAAACTGAGAGGATGTTCATGCCTTTTTGGTTGGTTTACAATGAAGGGTATTGTCTTCATCGCACAAACCGTAGCATGAAAATATCACATATGGTACATTGGTATACCAAATCCTGTACGTTTTCTCTACAACATAAACACTCTTCATAATTTCTGATAAGAAAAAGATAGCAAAGTTGAGGCAAATGCTTCGAATGATAAGGATGTCTAATATGGAGTGGAGACTCAACACATTCTTTATGATACATAACTTTCTTTCCATGTAAATAAAGTATCAACTTTCTTTTGCCCATGGTTTTCAACTTTGCTGTCATATATAAGATATTCGATTCCTTAAGATTTTAATTTTGCACTAGTTATTGAACCTATTAAGATTTTAATTCCTCCATCGCATAACGGAGTCCAAATTTGACGAAGTACTGGCTGCTTGAAACAAATTTTAACAACGAAACTTTGTTGTTCACCGGTTAAGACCAAAATTTGTTGGTTTTATCTCGGATATAATCAAAACAATTGTTGAGATTGGACTGTTTGGATTGATGCAAATAAAACTGAAGAACATATAAATGATAACAACGAATTAGGCTAGTAATTCATACAAATATATGAAATCAGAGACAAGAAAGATCAGAGTTTAGCAACCAAACCAGCATTATTCGGAAACCTCTCAAGACCACACGACCCAAGTGAGCAAAGCTAGAAGACGTGTTGTGTGACTAACTGTTGTTACAAAAGCACACAAATAATACTGCAGAAACACAATTCATTAACAAACGCAGTGAAATCCTCTGCAACAACTTCCACATGATAAGTTCATGCTTCTCTTATATCTTCATGTAAAGCCAACATATTGTATCAACAACGCAAAGTCAACCTATCTACTCAACCATGTCAGAGCTGACAACCCTTCTCAGCTCATACAGTTCTGTCTTTGAGATCATTGTTTGTTTGCTTGTATTGCATTTGATCTACCAAAGAGTTAGAAGAAGATTCAAAGTTTACTTACTAGATTTTACTTGTTACCGAGCACCTGACTCATACCGCATCCCAATGTCTACTCTTCTCGAGACTATCTATCTCGATGACAAGATCGATCTAAAGAATATCGATTTCCAAGCTCGGATTCTCGAGAGGTCCTGGTTAAGTAACCAAACCAGTATTCCTCCTTCCTTAACGGAAATACCTCTTAAGAAGTCTCTCCCTGCAGTCCAAATCGAAACCATGACTACTCTCTTCACCTCTGTTGAAGATCTCCTGAAGAAAAACAAACTAGCCCCAAGAAGCATAGACATACTTATAACAAACTGCAGTTTGCATTCACCTACACCGTCTCTTAGTGCAATGGTCATTAACAAATTTCATATGAGAAGCAATATCAAGAGCTTTAACCTGTCCGGGATGGGTTGTGCAGCTGGGATTCTATCAGTGGGTTTGGCTAACGACTTGCTCAAGGTTCACAGAGGCTCCTTGGCTCTTATTGTGAGCACAGAAGCTCTCAATACACATTGGTACATTGGCAAGGACAAATCTATGCTTCTTACCAACTGTCTCTTTCGAATGGGAGCAGCTGCAGTATTGATGTCTAGCAATGATCATGACAGAGGAAATGCAAAGTATGAGCTCTTACACGTTGTTAGGACAAATATAGCGGAAGATGATCAGGCTTACAGATGCATCTATCAAGACATAGACTCCGAGGAAAAGCAAGGGGTGTCGATAACGAAAGATGTAATCAAAGTGGCAGGAGATATGCTCAAAGTAAATCTAACTTCGCTGGGACCTTTGGTATTACCTTATGTAGAGCAATTCCGGTATGTGATACATCACATTCTTCACAAGAAACGTAAGATCTATAAGCCGAGTGCTTCTTATACACCGAACTTCAAGACAGCTTTTGAGCATTTCTGCATTCATACAGGAGGAAGAGCTGTGATTCAAGCCATGGAGACGAAGTTGAACTTGACAAAAGAAGACATCGAGCCATCAAAGATGACTCTTCATAGGTTTGGGAATACTTCTTCATCGTCCATCTGGTACGAGCTCTCCTATTTGGAAGCAAAACGGAGAATGAAAAAAGGCGATAGGGTCCTGCAGATTGCATTTGGAAGTGGGTTCAAGTGCAACAGTGCGGTGTGGAGATGCATTCGAAAGGTGGAACCTGATACAGGAAACAAATGGCTTGACTTTATCGAATCATATCCTGTAGACATACCTGACTCTATAAACATCAGACAAGGCTAGCACCTGCAACTAACATAGAACTCAGGAGGGCTCTGAACATGAAGACCACTTTACACAGGTTTTGAAATGCTGTTTGGTCTCATTTTCACCCTCTAAGGCATTAAAATTTGATATGTTCCAGGAATTTCTTCATAAATTTCATAAACTAGCTGCAACAATGTGAACTATTTACATAATATGTGACCAAGCACTAAAAAACTTGACTTGAACAAATAAGTTTTAAGAATAAAGCACATAAAGTTACACTGACCACCGATTTTCTGAATTATTATCTCCAAATCCATATGCAAAAACAAACAAAGGGGATTATAGATATTCTCACTACACACATTACAGTTTACACATTCAGCCCCAAGAAGAACCTCTGGACCATCAAAATCTGGCAGTCTTCATGGAATGTTGGACAGTTTTGAACTTGCATCATATCGGTATTTGCCTGTTCAGCGTTGAACAAACAACTAAACATTATTGATTGTTGCATGACCATAAAAACCTAACATAGGCATTTGTGACAAATAAAAGTATGGAATCTCGCTCAGTATAATTACATGCTAGACTGTTGAAACGTCCACATGGTTGCATTTCAAGGGCTTGATGAACATCCCTCCTTCCTTGGTTCTCGAAGATACCCCAGAAGTCTTTCTGCCTGCATGATACAAAACAATGAATCTTGATCAAGCTTATCCTTAAATGGATCTACCAAATCCACGACTTCGTTATTTTGGACCATAACAAAAACTAGATCTTATAATCCGGCCCACATACAGATAGAGATCTCATGATAGATTAGCGGAACATGGACTCACAAGTGTTTTGTAGCTACAGCCAACCCATTTATCAAGCTAACTGAAAATTTTTGTCGAAGGAAATTAGCAAGTTAGCGAAGTTCTTACCTTGCGCTTAGCTCTAACGCTGACAGTGCCGCTCTGAGAGAGACCCACAAGCGGAGGAATTGCACCTTCCCTTACAAGCAACCCACGGTTTCTGACGTTCTCAGAACAAAGTTGCAACAGCGTTAAGATCGCAAATTCTTTCCCTTTTACCGAACCATCCTCGATAGCCTCCACTAGCACTGCAATCCCTCCTTCCTCTACAATAGCCTCTTTGCCTTCGTCTATAGCTGCAAGGCTGCTCAGAATCACCATTGCCTTTTCTGCAAGCCCGGTTGTTTCTTCCGTAACAAGATCCACCAACGGCTTCACGGCTCCGGCTGTAACCGCTCTCTCTTTGTTTTGCTGAAGTGTGCACAGCTTGTAAAGCGTCGTCAGCGCATCCTTCTTGCCCCTGCAAGATCCATTAAGCAGAAGAGAAACCAGCGGAGGAATGGCACCACAGGCTCCAATTGAGGCTTTGTTCTCTTCCAATAGCGCTAGACTGAGCAATGTGCATGCAGCATTCTGTTTCGAAGTCTCTGTCCCTGTTTTAAGAACCCACACTAGGGATTTGATTGCTCCTCCTGCAGCGATTACAGCTTTGTTCTGGTCATGTAGAGAGAGATTCAAAAGAGCTGTAACTGCATGCTCCTGTGTCCATGGATCGTTGCAACGAAGAAGTGGAATCAAAGCTTGAATAGCTCCAGATTCCCCTATCAGCACACGGTTATCAGCTCGATTTTTGGCCAGAAGCCGCAGCTTAGCTGCAGCAGATCGCTTTATAGCCACCGAGGAAGAGCGAAGTCCGTCAATGCATAGTTTCACAGTTGGCTGCAGATCTTCAGGAGATATACACTCGATAATCTCCGTAGAGAAGTTTTCCCTCTCTAGAAACCCTAGACACGGTTCCCTCTCCGTCTCTGGATCCTGGGCTGCTTCATTATCTCTGACGTTCTCCTTTCTCTCGATATCCGGGGAAGGCAAGCAAGCAAGACGCTGTAGCTCACCAGAGATATCACTACTACATGCAGAAAAATCACTAAATGCTTGAGAAATGTCCAGAAATGCTTCCTCTTTCACTGAAGAGGCGTTAGAATTGAGTGAATTGCTGTTCTTCAATGCAAGCTCCCCCAGTCTCATGTCAATGACGGAATCCGAAAGGAACTCTGACGCATATTCCGATTTATCGCCAATTGAGCTGACAAACGAGCAAGATTGATCGCCGCTTTGATAAAAATTAGATCTTACAGTTCTCATCGACCGGCCAGCTTGACGGTTTATCCTAGCCGCAGACGGCGACGATGACCCGTAGAAGCTGGTTGATAACGGGAAGCGACTAGAATTTGAATGAGATAACTGATCCTCCATCGAAACCATCTTTTTAAACACACAAAATGACTCGAATTTGTTCCCCTTTTATACTCAGTTTCTCAGAATTTCAAGGTGAGATTAACGAGGAACATAGCTCATGCTCTTGCTTGCAACTGCTTTTTGCCAATTCTTTCACGCCTGTAGATACATAACAATCAGACAACCATCAAGAAGAAAAATTCCCACTCATATCGAATAATTCAGTCCCAGCTATAAACTTTAGATCTCAGATAATCAGAATTCCCACAAATTCATCAAACCAACAGAGTACTAAAAGGCAGATATTCATCTATCTATCAGTCGAATCGTGTCCCTCATGCCAGAAATTATAGAATTCGGCGACTAGTATTCTAAATCCCAACGAAACCCAGAAACCCCCTTTGTCTCATAAATTGAAATCATCTAAAATCTACATATAGTAACCTAGATCGATTGATCAACTTCGAAACCAAAAATTAAGTAATCAAAACGAAGAACGAGATCGCAATAGAACACAAAGAGAGTACAAACCTGTAGAATACAACGATGAAGTTTTACTGCAATCAAACACTTTCCCAGAGCTCAACGTTATTGTTGAAGATAACCAACACAAAATTAACCAAAGAATATGATTGAAAAAATAAAGCAATTAAGCAAGGGACCTACGAAAATTTCTGTGAAGCATTATGTGATAAAACCAAAAAATAAAACAAAAATGATTACATACAGATGGTCCATGGTAACATCTAAATTAATCAGCTGACGTGTTAATGTTTTCTCTGAATCCGACGGTATGTATTAGCTGATAGTGAGAATAAAATCACAACCGTCCATCTTACTGGTGGTGTACGATTATGGTGTTATGTTTAGTGTAGCTAATTGTTGGGGTTAACAGATTAAGATTTAGCCACTGATTATAAATAACTATGGCCACAAAGATGATTTTCCTGGCCACTAATCAGTAATCAATGGGTAATTATTAATTAATGACTAATTAATATTCATGACTTGTTGATTTTGGACCAGTCAACTTGTCAAATAATAAAGAAATTTATGAATCATTTGACACTATTCTCTTTAAGTCTTTCCTTTGTCGGTTGATGGATATGGAAGGTGACATAACTCATGAGTTTTGATGACCACAAATATAATTTTTTATTTAAATTATTTGTTAATATAATTTTGGTAAATTTGACATTACAAGCTTGGAGTTGGTCTGTGAAATGGAAAACAAATAGCTTGACTTTAACACTATAATCATCAGACAAGACTTGCACGTGCAACTAACATAACCTTGAAGATAGAACTCAATGAACTCGAAGACCACATGATTCCTGGAATTTCTTCATGCATTTCATAATCTAGCATGTGAAATATATGCATAATATAAGACCAAGAACTAAGAAGCTTGACATGAACCAAAAAGTTTACGTGTTTGAGTGATGGTAATTCGAGAAGTCAGTATGACTAGGTGGGCTTTGTTGATGAGTTAGATCATATTCAGAGGCATAACCGAGGATTTGTTGATAGGTAACAGCATTCGTTTTTCCTTCACATTCATGTTTTAGGGTCTGAACCTGAAGACCCGACCGGTAACACAAGATTCGAACCGAATTGGATCCGACATAAATATCCTAATTCCTTGTAGATAAGAGCCGGATCCAAACCGAAAACCGAACGGAAATATAATTATATTTTAAAAATTTATTATTTATATTTACAATTATAATAACTTAAATATTTAAATTTTAAATTATAACTCTAAATATATTAGTACTTTAAAATCAAAATAACCAAAAAATTCAAAATATTCAAAAATCTTTATCAAATTTTGATTTTAAGTACTTTATTAAATATTTATTAGTTTTAAACATTTAAAAATGAAGTGAATACAACTTCTTCGGACCGAACCAAACCCAAAGTTTTTTGGGTCTTTATATATAAACTTACACTGAACCGAACCCGAAAAAAATTTGAAGGGATTCAAAAACACAGATTGACTTAAACGAACAAGATCTCAAACCCGAAATGCCCTACCAGTTTTTTTTTTTCTTCTAAGGAATTATTTTCTATATAAATAAATGAAAGACAAACTGTTTTAGAGGCCATAGAGGTAGGAACCCAAAACGTACTAAATACACAATTTGGATCAGCAGCAACTGGAGACCTAATGTAATTTTTTTTTTCTTTCATCTGATTGATATTAGAAATGTTCACAAAGAATAAGAGTACAACAATCAACCACATAGAGACCAATGGTCATTCTCAATCCTAAAACAAGAAAAGGAAGAGACAATTTCAGAACCATTACAACACCAATCACAACAAAGCTTCAAGCTTTACGAAATACCACCATGGAGTTTTCCGCACAACGATCTGTGAAGACGGGCTTCAAACCAAGAAGTGATAACTTGAAAGACAAAGTCTGGTTTTCTCTAGAAATGAAGAAACTCTTTCTTTGAACTTGCCTATGTTAAGGATATCCGAATGAGCAAATTTCCAAGAATTTTCTCAACTAGACAATGGATACTCGATAACTGTATGATACAATCCAATCTAAAAACACGAGAGAAAAGATATTCCCATACTAAAAGCTCCATCCAAATCTAAACATGTAATATAGAGGAGTAGAAACCAACATATATATTAAAGCAGATAACGGAATCAACATGATGATTAAATAGCTTCGTCCACTAGTTCTAAAACCCAACACTTATAATCAAAACTAAAGGGGCAAAAGAGGATTGGTAAACAAGATCCATACAAAGGAGGGGTCATCACCTAGAGATACCAATGGTCAAAGACGACAACAGCCGGCAAAGGAACCACATAGTAACCACGACGGCAAGAAACTCAAATTAAATCTGAGCACACAACCGAAACTCTGAGTAGATCTGAAAACCACCACGGAACCACCCAATCAAAAGCCTAAAAGAAGGAAGTAGAGAAGATTTGGGCTGGCGCTGATGCTGAAGAAGCCATCGACCACTGACCCAAGAGAAATCACCAACAATATTAGGGTTTGGCGGAGACCTAATGTAATTAGGGTTAATAAAATATGGCCTACAAAGGTATGTGACCATACCAACCGTCACTAGTGGAGCTAGAGATATTATTGATATTTTTAAATTTTAGTATTAGGGTTTGGAAGATTTTTGTTATGTAGATATGAAAATTTTAAAAAGATTTAAAGTTAACTTATCTATAAAATCAAATATTTGATTTAACTTTGTAAAAAAAACAAATTTTATTGGTTAAATAAGAAAAAAATTGGTAAGATCCGAATTTTATATGAATTATCATTTGTAAATTGGATAAATCCGATTATAACTTGGATATCTATTGATTATTCGGGTCAAAAGTTTTAAAAGAGATAAACACCATTAATGAATTTTATTTCTCTGAACAAATCGAACGGCAAATTTTGTCATATCCGATTAATATAAGATTTTTTTTCTAATCATTCAAAAATCTGATAAGAATTCGGATGATCCACTTATTGAATAGGGTAAAAATATTAATGGGAAAACTGTCAATAAACCTTCGAACTTACAAAATCTGGTTGATTTAACTATGAATTCCGGACTCGGTCAATTAAACTACGAATTTGTTGTTGACTTTAAATAAACACTAATATTAGCGTTGACTTGGCTAATTAACCAATCCGTTAATTTGATTAACGGAAAAAATAAACCACGTTTAACTAACGTTAATGACACTCGTTAGTTGAAACACTGTGTTTTATAAATCAGAAGAAGAAAACAAATCCCCAAATGAAACGCTCCCGTTTTATTAATCTGAAAAAAATCCCTAAATTGAAAACCCTAATTTCATCACTTCTTCGTTCTCAATAACATGCATCTTCCTTCTTCGTTCTCAGACTGAGATTAACTCAAATCAAAAAAGCAAAAGAAATCTGAGGCTCGTTGGATTATGACACTGCCTTGTTTTTACCCACCGTCATCGTCCTCCACAACTGGAACTCAAACACAAAATGAGTTAGAAAACCAACGGGAAACTCGTTCACTGAAGCAAAAGGTTAGTGAATTTGAATCTGAATCAGAAGAAGAGTGTGAAGGTGATGACGAGTCAGATGGAGAAGAAGAGAGCGAGTATGAAGCTTGCGGTGAGGAAGATAGAGATAGAGTTGGCGTGGATGAAGAAGACTGTGTAGATTTTGGTGCTCAATTTGCGGAAGCTAGGAAAGAAGATAACATTGAAGGTGATAGTGATGGAAATGATAGTGGTGAAGATATTTGTAACGATGACAAGATTCCAGAACCAGTTTCATCAGATGAAGATGAAGATAATATTAATGATGTTGGTGAGCGGAATGACACAGAGGAAGAAGGTGTGCTTCTACGGCTAGGGAATACATGAATGTTGATGTTGCTAGAAATAGTTTTAGAGTAGACACGAATGAGTTTACTTGTGGGTGTAGAAAGTGGCAGTTGACTGGGATTCCATGTACTCATGGAACAACCGTAATTCTAAAGACAAAACAGAAGGTAGAAAGCTTTGTTAGTGGGTTTTACTTGGCTTGTACTCTTCAACGAGTAGCACAAGACTATCTTGTCGTCTAAGAGTGATAAAGTGTTCTAATTGTAAGGAGGAATGACACAATAAGAAGTCTTGTCAGAATGAGAGGCGGGAAGTGCACCAAAGAGGAAACAAGGACGACCAAGAAAACATCAGGTTCAGATTTTAAACTATTTGCATTTTTTGTGTATGGCTTTTTCACTTATCTAACACTTATCTTTCTCTGTTTTCTATTAGGAGTTACAAGGGAGCCAAAGCACACAAGGTACACAAGGCACACAAGGGACCCAAGGGACACAAGGACTTCAACTTCTCCCATTCGGATAGCAAATGATCCGACTTCATGTTCTGTCCAAGATTTTGATTTCAGTTTGAATTTGATACTTCTGCTTCAATGTTCTTGTTGCTACTTATGTTTGCTACTTATCTTTTAATGTTCCTGTTTGTTCATGTTTGCTACTTATCCTTGAATGTACTTGTTGCTACTTGTCTTTGAATGTTAATGTTGATGTTGCTACATATCTTTAAATCTCCGAAGACAATTTCTCTGTCTTTATATTTGTTAACAACCAATCACTTAGATTTCAACACAAAGAACGTAGATGATTAAAGCATAATTAGATATATTGTCGATTGCATTACAATATTGTAAGTGAATTACATATCTGAGTGAAACATGATCTTCCCTTCAACTAAGTACCTTACAAAGGCAACAACAACAATGATTATGAAGAAAATGAACACAATCAACAACAACTTGGTCTTCATGTTCAAGTATTTTATGGAACTTTTGTTTTACTCTTGCTCTTTCTTTATATCATCGATCAGAGATTTGAGTTCCTCTACTTGAGATTTGTTTGATCCAATTTCATGCTCCATCAATTCTAGCTTTGGCAAAGTCAATCTTACCTCTTCATAAACGGCTTCTTCAACCCATTTAAACAAATGCTTCTACAAAATCAAAGTTATTTAACTCAAAACTATCATAAATTTTAACTCTTTGCAAATTAAATCAAATTTGAACTCGAAACTAAATCAAATTCTGAAAATTACATTCCAAATAACGGAAAGCTTACCTCTTTTTGAGATACAAAATGGAAAAATGGCATCCCAAGATTCTCTTTACTCTTCGATGTTAAGATTTTGACATCTAATCCACATTCACATTTACTGGAAATTCGCGAGTTCTGAGAACAAGAAGATGAAATCGAGCTTATTATATGGAAAATAGAGGAACTCGACAAAGATAAACTAAAAAAATCGATGAAATCGAGAAGGAGACGCAAGAAATCGACAATGAGAATAATCGAGAATGAGAAAGAAGAAATCAAGATTGGGGATTTTAGGGTTTATGTTTCATTAGGGGATTTGTTTTCTTCTTCTGATTTATAAAACGCAGCGTTTCAACTAACGAGTGTCATTAACGTTCGCTAAACGTGGTTTATTTTTTTCGTTAATCAAATTAACGGATTGGTTAATTGGCCAAGTCAACGCTAATATTAGTGTTTATTTAAAGTCAACGACAAATTTGTAGTTTAATTGACCGAGTCCAGAGTTCATAGTTAAATCAACCAGATTTCGTAAGTTCGAAGGTTTATTGACAGTTTTCCCAAATATTAACAGACGAAATTACCCTTAATGAAATCGAATTATGACTAACAAATCAAGGGGTAATCAATGTCATGTTTACAAAAAAGCAAGGTTATTTTTGCGAAAAGTGGCCAAATAAAACTCGATTAATAGAGTAGATAACTTAAATATTATAATTTTAAATTTTAAATTTTAAATTATAACTCAATATATTAGTACTTTAAGATCAAGATAACAAAAAGATCCAAATATTCAAAAATCTTTATCAAATTCAAATTTAAAATATTTTTGTTAAATCTTATTATATAAAATATAGTTTCTCAAAGTTACTAATTAACAAGATTTTTCTACGTGTCAAATTCAATGATCAATTTTTTTTGGGTACATATATATTAAAGATAGAGTAAATTAAGTGAATAACAATAGAATAAGAATTAATGTAGTAAATAACAAAAGTTTTTGTGATATTGAGTAAATAACAATGGCATAGGAGTTGGACAATTTGGTCCAAATTTTCAAGCTCTACATAACAAAATTTGGAAACTGAATTGCCAAATAAAATACAACATTTTATTTAGCAAGCCTTATCGGGTTGTATTGCAGTAAGTAGAATCTGACTCATAAAGGAATTAATTGTGACACTAGGTGCACACGATGTAGTGCAGACAATGAGACCATTAATCATGTCCTTTTTGAATGTCCACCAATGATCAAACTTGGGCACTATCATGTATCCCTTTTCCAGGCGATTCTATTTGGTATAATCTTGATTATTTGTTCTGGCAAATACCAGATCAAAATGAGACTAAAATTTTCCCATGGATTATTTGGAATATTTGGAAAGTGCAAAATGATCATTGTTTTTCAAATCGTGATGCAAATCCCAGCAACATAATTCTTCAGGCGGAAGCAGACTATAAAGAATGGTTTGCGGCTCGAATTGAACTTAAGGACTTTAAAGCACCCTCAAAAGTTCATAACGCTTTTAAAAAGTCTCCATTGGCTTTCCCTTCCACATCTAACCAAAGTTTCACAGGTACAAATGTTTCGTCAACGCTTCCTAGAAGAATACGGACCATCAAACGGGTTTATGTTGGTTTTGCTTTCCAGACTCAGTGGAAGGAGAGTGCATGGGAGCTCGAGGAGCCTATCGGAGTCTTTCTGCCTTTCATTCAGAGACTGAAGTTGTTCTTTGGGCAATGGAATCTCTCCTAGCGCTACATATCACAGAGGTGGAGATATCGACAGACTGTGAGACAGTTTTGAATATAATCAATCGTCCAGAGGAGTGGCAAGCTTTTCTTTCCTACCAGGAGGAATTCTCGAGGCTAAGTTCTTTATTTCTCTATCTCTCTCTTTCTGTTATTCTAAGATCTCTAAATCATAAAGCTGACACTCTCGTCGGTCGTGTATGAGATAATGCTTATGATTCATTGTTGTAACTCTTTACCATCGTGGTTTGTTTTAATATAATATATTGTTGACAAAAAATAAACAATGTCATAGGAGAGTTAGAGACCAATATACCTCATTGACATGTTGGAAAGAGAGAAAAGGTACAGAGCATTAAATGCATTGTCCCAACATTTAATGTTATATCCGCGTTTGTTACCTTTTAAATCAAATTTTAGCCGGAGTAACACATTTATAATTTGATAAGTTAAATGCTTTAGCTGCTAATGCATTTGTTACCTGAATAAAAAATGTAGTGTCGGGTAATCAAAATTTACTACCCGGTAATACTTTTATTACTAGGGTAACATATTTGTTATCAGCTAACTGAAGTGTATTACACGTTGATATATTAATTACCTGCTAACGTAAATGTATTACCTAAAAATGAATTTACAAAAGAAAATTGCAAAGAATTTTATAATCTTAACAAAATGTTCTTAATGGAGGATAATTATCGATATATCTCTCTATTTACTAAATATTTATCTGTACAGATATTTCTATTAAAAAAAATCCTAATCTAAAATGGAATTTTTGAGTACTAATTGCTATATATACATAAGTAAGTAGGTAGACTATTTTTAGAAAATTTCGATATTTTCTTAGCTCTGTAAACTTTTACAAAGAAATTTCACTACTACTTACATCAAATTTTCTTTTTATGTTATTAATTATGTTTTTACGTTTACATCCATTAAAATCAAGAGAAACAAACAAAAGAGGTAAATAGTTAAAATTAAATTTATCATTATTTTATTTACCATTAATTGTTAATATGATTTCTTATCATTAAATATAAATCTTATAGATGAACATCTCCCCATCTCAATTTCTTATCTTATTATATAAAGTTTGAACCCTTAAAATTACATATTAACAGGATTGTTCTACGTGTCAAATCTAACAATCAAATTTATATTTTTATTTATATACTAAAAAAATTCAAAATAATTTGTTTCCGTTTTTATAAATTTTAAAGAGAAAATTCTTTATAAAATTCTTTATAAAATGTCAAATTCAGGGATTCAAAATTTTGCAGCATGCTACTATATAAAGTGGAGTTTCAAAATTTAGTAATCAACATGATTCTTCCAAGTAAGCCTGCGCATTCGGGTATTCGGATCGGTTCCAAGTACTACCCGATCGGGTCCTGGTATTTCGGGTATGTGATTTTGGTACACGTTTTGCAACCAAGCACAATTTAGTTCGGGTTCGGGTCGGTTCAGGTCCACAATTTTCATTCCCATTTAAGAACCGAAACCAATTCGGTTTGGTTCCGGTTCCGGTTCGGGTATAAAAATTGTAAAAAAAAAAATATCTTGTGTATCATATACCTAAAAATACCCAAAAAATCAGGTATTCGGGTACATTTTTTAGTATTCGGGTATTTCAGGTACCCAAATACCAAAATATTTAGATACCCGTTCAGGTATCAGGTAATACCCGGACCCGACCCGATAGCCACGGATACTCTATGCCAAGACCCAATGGTTGCTTATACCTGAATCGGACTCGAACCCAAAATTTTGGGTCGATTTTGGGTCAGTTTTTCGGGTCCGGGTAAAATACTCAGGACTACTTCCACATGTCAAATCCAATAATCCAAAATTTTACAGCATTTTCACATATTTTAAAATTTTTTTAAAGTTTAAATATTTATATCTACTATGATATATTTGTCTTTATTCAGAATCCTACCATAAAAGGGATTATAAATAATTCTTTTTATATATAATTTTAAAATCTTATTATATAAATTTGGGTTTCAATTTATCAACGAAATTCTTAAATCTTATTATATAAAGTTGAGTTTCAAAACTTAATAATCAACGAAATTCATCTACATGTCAAATCTAATGATAAAACATTTTGGAGTATCCTATCATATAAATTGGTGTTTCAAAATTTAGTAATCAATGAGATTCTTACACGTGTCAAATTCAATGATCCGAAATTTTGCAGTATTTTTATAAATTTTAAAATATTTTTTTAATTTAAATATTTATATTATTACAAAATATTTATCTTTATTCACGATCCTTCCATATAAAGGATTATAAATAATTATCTTTATTTGTAATTATAAAATCTTATTATAGAAAACTGGGTTTTAAATGTTAGTAATCAACGAAATTTTTCCACATCAATTCAACTATTCAAAATTTTTAGTGTTCTATTATATAAAGTTGGGTTTAAAATCATTTCATTTAAAATTGAGTTTCAAAAATTATTTATCAAATTTTTTTAAAATATTATCTAAAATATAATACGTGTGTATATATATATATATCATATGATATAAAATTGGATTTCAAATTAGTAACTAACGGAATTCTTAACTATTATCTAAAATATAATACATGTATATATCAAACTTTTTCATAAAACCCTTATATCGCACGAATCCATATCTAAAATTTATTAGTCTTAAACTTATAAAAATGAAGTAAATAGAATTTTTTGAACTCGAACCTAACCCAAAAATATTTTGGTTTTTAAATGGGTCGAAAATACTGAAAAAAACTAAACCAAACACGACCTGAAACACAAGATGCCCTACTACTGGACTTTCTATCTAAATAAATGAAAGACAAACTGTTTTAGAGGCCATAGAGGAGCCCAAAACATAAAATACACAATTTGGATCAACGGCAAATGGAAAAGACCTAACGTAATTAGGGTTCATATAAAGTGGCCCACAAAGGTATGGCATGTGATGTGACCGTACCAACCGTCACTAGTGGAGCTAGAGATGATCGTGCCCAGAGTTTTAGATCTGCATCTCAGTGGAATCTTCGTAATTGACGGAGAGATAAGGAGAGAACGAGCGAGATCAGGTTGGAGAAGATTCGAACGAGAGTTGAAGGAGGCAGGATTCGTGTCACGGAAGCTGGAAGCTCTGTTTCGAATTGTAAGATCAATGGATTTGAGGAGTGATTCAGCAGATCGGAAAATATTACAATAAAGTCTACTATTCCGCTCATGCCATATCTCGTAGATCGACGACTTGGCCATGCTAGGCAAAGGAGTTTTTTTTACTGTCCTTACTCAGATTTGCAGATCCGATCTGAGAGAGATATGCTCCAGTCTGATGCAAAGGAGTGATTTAGGCGTTTACAGAGACAGCTCCAGATTGACCAAGAGAAAGAACACTCAAAAAACAAATGGTTCCGAGTCACACAAGATGCATGAAGCCGAAACAGGTAAACCCCATAGGTAGATGACAAAATATTGTTGGCTAGAAATGACGGATTCCCATGCTACTTTATCAGAGTTCTGTCCTTCATGTGTGTCTTTCCATAAAAAACGACTAAGCATGAGTTTATTTCTTCTATTCAGCTTTTTGGGAGAACATATTCACACCTAAAGGAGGTGATTTCTTGTATAACAGAGCTTAGAACTTGGAGGCGACCCGCATAAGACACAGATTTTGCAGCTCAATTTCGAGAGGTACCACTTGCTATACTCATATTAAGATTTATAAAAGTAAATTGACTCCAACGTACTAGTAAATTAACTCTAGATTGCTTAATACCTCCAGGTACTTTTGATGGTCAAGGATGATGCAGTACGCATTCATGAAAAAAAAAATATTAGTCAAATAAGACCATGGAAAAAGCCAAGGTTCAATCAACCACATACGATAGAAGAAGGGATCCTGAAACAACCCGTCCGAATGAGGACTACCAAAAAAAGGAAACATAGAAACTAAGATAAAACCAAAGTCGAGCCTACAACTCCAAAAAAAAGAAAGAATGAGAATACCAAAAGAGTCGTTACTTAGCAGAATTTATTCATCTTCTTCTACCTCTGCATTTGAATCTTCAAGACAACTTAGAAATTATACAAGACTAAACTCTCGAGACCACTGCTAAGCAACAGGTCTTTTGGTGTTCTCATTCTTTCTTCTTTTTGGAAAACTTTGTTTTTCTAGAGTTTTAGGCTCGACTTTGGTTTCATCTGTTTGTTTCTATGTTTCCTTTTCTGGGTAGCCCTCATTCGGGTAGTTTTAGAATTCTTTCTATGATAACATCGGAAGCTATGAGATCAATAAGGGAGCTCTTTCCATAACATCATTCAAATTCACAGATATGACTTAACTTGCAATAACTTTACCATGGATGAAAATCATTTTAAGATGAGAGTGATAGGAGTTTGTGAAGCTTGAATTAAATTGACATTCTTTTTCTACCTCGAGGAGTTTCTGATTCATCATTCATAACCACAATCTCCCAATATAAAACGTTTTTACTTCAGGCTCATCACTATTACTACTGTTTTTGTTGGAATCCGAAGATATGTTGAGAAATTACAGAGCCATCGATGTCTTGCGATTTGTGGAAAAGTTTAATAAATTTCCTTCTAACATAAACTCTAAAACACTGTCGAGGTTTACATTGTGTCCTTGGAATGACCATTGAAGGAGTTGTGTCTAAATCCTTTGATTTTTTGTAACAATAGTTCATCAATCAAGCTGTTCAAAAACCCAGTGATGCACAAGAGAACCAAACATATCGATGTGGGTTTTCATTATTTACGTGAACTTGCAACTTAGGAAATGGTGAGATTGGTGTTTTGTAGCCAGCGAAAATCAAGTTGCAGACGTCATGACAAAGCCCGTGAAGCTGGACACATTCATGATGATGCAGAATCAACCGGGAGTTCAAGTCCTTAACGAACTTCCATTGCAGAACTCATTTCAAAGAAAAATCAGATTCCCTTGCAACTCTCAGTTTCTCTCCCTAGACACACCAGACTTAACGTGGAAATTGAAAAGTCAAGTTTGGGTTATATTAGGTCAAATGAGTCGAATTTTCGCCTCTTTTTTGTTTCCAAATCTGTGTTATCATCAAATTAATTTTATAGCTGGAGACAGTTCAATTTTATTCTATAATTTATTACACGCCTAAAATGAAACTGAGACGCTTGACCTGAGCCAAAAAGTTATAACAGTAAGGCATGTAAAGGTACCAACATTCACCTATTTCCATTGAGGTCAGCAACAGAGCTAGATATGACTGAAACAAATCAAAGATTACTTGTCTCATTAAACAGTAGTAGAACTGATATCTGCTTGATCTTCTAGCAAGAATTGTTGGAGTCAATTTACTTTTATAAATCTTAATATGAGTATAGCAAGTGGTACCTCTATTGTGTACTTTCTTCTTTAAAGTTCTCAGTATTCTCCTAGAAACTATTATCTCCAAATCCATATGCAAATTAAACAAAGGAGGTAATTGGGTATTTCCCTACGCAGATGACACATAACAGTTTACACATTCAGCCCCTAGACTCTCTGGACCATCAAAATCTGGCAGTCTTCATGGAATGTGGGACAGTTTTGAGCTGACATCAAATCGGTATTTGCCTATATTGTAACGAACAAACAAAAGACTAAACATTATTGATTGTGGCATGACCATAGAAAGACCTAACATAGGCATTTGTGACAAATCAAAGATATGAGATCTCGGTTTTCTACGAGGGACAAGGGTTCCATGCATATGACCATCTTTCAGATCCTCACTTGTCTTATAGATTGGATATTTATCTTCTCATTGTGGAGAAGATAATAACCATGGTACATAGGGATCACAAGTAAGAAGTATATGACAGACTCCAAAACATGAATGTGAAGGAAAAATGAATGCTGTTACCTATCAACAAATCCTCGATCATGAAGTTCATTGCAGTGAGGGGTTGGCATCTTTTTGTTCCACCGCCGTTTTTGGAGCTCCATGCGACAAGACTGGAAAAGAAAGTTTCTGTACTCTTTAATCACGTTGCCTTCCAGGTTAGCTCGAGCAGAGCTACCAAGTGGAAACTTCTCATCAAAGGCTGATAATGATCTCACAAAAAATTGAATTTCCATATTCTGTGTCGTCTTTGGTATCTGATAAGACTCGTTCTTGTGCAGAGAATAGTCTGGCTCCGATAAGGGTAGATAAGCAAACAACAATAGCAGAAAAAATGGTAGAATCTGAAAAATCAGCAAACAACTTGGTCCAGCCACAATGTCATCCTCCTCTCGTGGTTGGTTACGTGCTTGTCTAGTCCTATAAGCATGGGACGGACGAAACACGTTTCGTTGTTGACCAAAAAACGCCCTGAATATCTCGTCAGGATCAAACTCGTCATCAAAGAAATCGTTATGCCTTCTATATCTCCTCCTCGGCCTACGATTTTGCCTCTGGATATGATCCAACTCATCAACAAAGCCCACCTGATCATACCGACTTCTCGAGTTACCATCACTCAAACACGTAAACGCTTTCGAAACTTTCTTAAAGGCTTCCTCTGAACCTGGTGCCTTGTTCTTATCCGGATGAACTTTCAAAGACAATTTCCTATAAGCTTTCCTGATCTCTTCAACAGAACAGTTCTTCTCTAAACCCAAAATCGTGTAGTAATCACTGTTCCTCTTTATATTCCTAACCAACTCCACATTTTCCTCAGTGTAATTCATTTTCTCGTTACTCCTCTGATGTTCCAGCGTATCACCATCAACACTTTTGAGCTTTTCCCTAAAGAGAGACGGATTCTTTGGAACTGCATCCATATTCTCACAAGCAGCAGCAAGTTCATCAACAGAAAGGCTTGGATTAAGCCGTTTTGCCATCTTAATAAATTTCAATGCTCGTTCTCTATCACCAGAAGTAATGGCGTCTTCAGCGATTCTCAAACACCTTGACGCATCATCCTTATTACCATCCATAACTATTCAAAACCCTAATTCAAAACAATTTGCCGTAAAAGTCTCCCCTCTACACTTCGATTCCACACCTTTACACGCGAAAAAGCTAAATTAGAACCGTAATTATCAACCTAAACACATCGAATCAAATCCAAATAAGAGCTTCAATTAGAAATGTTGAACATCATTTGTCGATCGAACCTCGATAACACTTACCAAACACGAGTCAATTCGACGTACTAAATAAAAACGTTAATCAGGAAAAAAAGTGGACATAGTACCCAATTTCAGACGATGCGAGTCGCCATGGAAAAAATCAAAAGAGAAGTTGATCAGAAACAGGGCTAAGCTTATTCATTTGCTTGCTCGTCGTCGCAGGGAACAAGATAACAGGAACGAGATGAAGCCGAAGCTGAAACTGACTTTTGTTGAAGCCGAATCTGAGTGAATTACAAAATTATCCTACAGAAGTTTTGTTATATAGGTACATAATAAGTCCCACATCGAGAATAAATAAAGTGTTGATAAGTTTAGTTTGGGTATAAAATGAAGAGGCTATTGTCAATTAGAATCCATCTTTGCGCTTGGGGCAATGACGCAGCTAATGAGGTTCTAACCGAGGCGCGTCTATTGCTGGTTGAAAACTATTTCCAAACCCCCTCTTGGGCCTGGGCTTGTCTTGGGCCTTTGAGAATTTCTAGAAGGGCTCCCTTTGGGGTAAAGCCTTACAATTTTTAGTTCAATTTTTTGTTTACTTGATTTATTGGAAATCGTAAGGACAATAGAGGTAAAATGAGAAAAGAAAAGAAAAATGTTGATAATGGACCATTAAAGCTATTAACGTTTGGAGTCGAACATATTGGAGAAGAAGAGTAAATAGAAAACACTCAGAACATATGTCGATGAGGGAATATAGAATTATCTTTCTTTTTTTCATATCAAACCATTAGATCGATAAGATTAAAACTATAATCTAACATCTTCAAACTCTTAACAAATATATGTGAGACAAACACAATTTTTGGAGTTAAAGTTTGGTGGGTGGAGAAAATACACTGAGGCGAACACGGCCATAAAACTGTTTTTTTTTTTTCTCTAGTTGTCAATTTTATAAAACAAATGGTGGAGACAAACAGAAACTTTTCCGATGCAGAAGCTGCAATCCTGCCACGCTGCTGGACCATTCATTATTACATCCACATCCACAATGTTACGCACTAATAACTCCATCAAAATTTCAAAGCTAAACAAATTCGGATTCTCGAAAGAGAAAAAATAGCATTGCGATATATATGGTTATGTAACCGACAAAGGAAGTAACAAAGCAAATTTCTTCACTTGTTTCTAAGTAATATAGTATAGTTCCTTCTACGTAAATAATACGATACAATATTTTTTCTGTTTATTTTTGCAAAAAATAAAATATCAATGTTAAATAATTAAATAATTGAATAGACAAAAAATATATATATGTTACAAGAAGATTTTTCTTGTTTTCTAACAAGATAAATTAAATGTAAATAGATAATTTTCTTTTGTTTTGTTTTTTAGAAGTTTTAAGAAAACTTCATGTCAAAGCGTAGAGGAATCAACATTTGCACATATCTTCTCTTCTATACTCTTCTAAATAGTTTGCCAATCACATTTGTAGCAAATGATATTGACTCGATTTATTTTTTTTGCAATTTCCTCTATAAAAAACAATATTCCCAACTTGAAATCACCCAACAAAATCAAATAATCCAAACTTACTTTACTTTTCTAGAAGATTTCTCAACTATCACGCATCCTTCTATAAATATACTCTCTTTATCTCTCCTTTTTAACTATATTTCATTTGATATCTATAAATATATAATCTCGTTATATATAGCACACAAATTCCACAATATATAGATCCTCCATTATATTGAAACTCATAACAAAAATGGCAAAACTCATTCTCTTCCTTGTTCTGCAAATTCTCCTCCTAGCTGCAGCTGCCGGAAAAAGCAATGAAGACTTCGTAAGACCCACAAAGCTAAAAGACCTCGGTCTCAACAAAAAGGAGAAACTCACACATCTCCGAGTCTATTGGCATGATCTTGTAAGCGGTCCAAACCCGACTTCTATCATGATCCAAAAGCCGGTTCCGAAGTTCTCTTCTTCCTCAGCTTTCGGATCAGTCACAATGATCGACAACGCTTTAACCTCAGATGTTCCCATTAACTCGACTATAGTAGGCCAAGCTCAAGGGGTTTACGCTGGAGCAGCGCAAAAGGAGCTAGGGCTCTTGATGGTGATGAACTTTGTTTTTACGACCGGGACGTATAATGGAAGTACCATAACGATTCTTGGTCGGAACAAAGTGATGTCTGAGGTTAGGGAGATGCCGATAGTTGGAGGAAGTGGTATGTTTCGGTTTGCTAGAGGTTATGTCGAGGCTCGGACCAAGTGGTTCGATCTAAAGAGTGGTGATGCTACTGTTGAGTATAATTGTTATGTCTTGCATTACTAATGATGCTTAGATATCTACTCACTTTGATTTCAAGGATTTTTTTTGACATTTTTATAGTTTTTTATATGTTTACAAGAAGTGAGTTTCTACTCAATCTCGGAGACAAAAGTTATACAATGATTTATAATTATATATATGTTAATTATCTTTGATGTATATTCTCCTCTGTTTCATGTACAATTTTTTTTGTTCTTTGTTTTTTACAGGAACACTGATTTTCTATTTCTCTTATAAATCTTAATTGAGGTTAAGAAAATGTAAACTTCAATAACAATACTTTTAAAGGATGTATGCATAAATTACTATCTTAATTACTTATGCCTTCTTATACATATGAGTATAATAAATTGAATATAATATTACAAATATTTTTTCAAAAAACTATTACAAATTTTTTTAAAATTAAATGGTTAATTATCTATTTTTTATAGTATTTTTATGAAAATTTTGAGAGTAAATAATCTTGTGAATTTGTTATAAATTTAATTATGGATCGAGCCTTGTTAATTTATTAATTCTTTTTTGTAAAATTATAACAACCTAGTTAAAATATTTTTATGCATATTGACTTAATATACTCTAATTTTTGTTTTTAATGTATCCATCAAATTCATCCCATTTATTCTTCAAATACATTTTTAATTGAAAAAGGTTGATTTTGTTGGAAAAATACAAGGATTTAACGGATAAATCAAAAGTGAAGCGAGTTCCAAGGTTTGGTTTTAGTTTCAACTTTCAGTTATCCACACACAGACACATAGGCGTCCTGAATTTGGCGACGTTAATCTTCCTTCCTTCCTTCTCACACACTTGTTTCGTCGATGGCGTGAAAATGAGCTGAGAAACAAAATCGACTGAGAGAGAAGTGAAAGAAGATGACGTCTTTCTTCAAATCTTTTGCCGGAAATCCCAGGGAAGTGGCTGCTATGGCGATGGTGCAATCTTCATCTTATAGGGTATGTGAAAGTATACTTGATTACTTTGAATCATTCTGTTCTGTTTACAACATTTGTTTTTGAGAACTGGGAAAATGATTGCCTTTCTTTCAAGTTCAATTTTCTTAGAACACATTTGTCTCTGAATTGGTCCATAATATCAATGCAATTGCATTTTTGGTTGGTCGGATTTGTTAAAGTAGTTCGCTAATCGTTTGTGTTGCTATGGTTTTACTATTGCACACCAATTGTTCGATCAAAATTCAGAGACTCCTTGGGTGACTTTCATCCGCTTGGTTTTCACATATATTCGAATATGGGAAGTTTGTTTCTTTTTCAGAAAAATAATTTCAACTAGTTGATTTGATCTCTGACTTTCTGAGCATCTCATGATGGGATTATACGTCCTCTGTCATTGCTTTAAGCCAAAATAATTCTGTTTCAAGACTGTTCTGTTGAAGAAAAATCACTTCACCTGTCATTCAAATTCATGTGGAAACAGTTTTGAGATGTGGTTTGTGCCCATCCAGGTATTGTCTGGTAGAAATTGTTCAAATTTAAGGAGAAACACTCCGTTGGATTCCTTTCTTGCCCAGGGAAGGTCTCATGTCAAAGCTTTTTCGTTCCTATATGTCTCACGGTATTCAACTCAACCAACTAATGAGTTTGGTCATACATCAAAGCGAAGGTCACGTGGACCAGTTATGGCAGCAAAAAAAGCATCTGAAGGTTTGCATTTCACTTCTTGTACTTCTTTCCGATTACAGGAATGCAATGTGGTACTTATTAATCATTGTGTTTGCTCAGGGGAAAAGCAAGAAGAAGGAAAGTACAAGCACACAGTTGATTTGCCAAAGACAGGTTTTGGTATGAGAGCAAATTCTTTGACGAGGGAACCTGAACTCCAGAAGTTGTGGGAAGAGCACCAGGTCTTCAAGAGAGTTTCTGATAACAACAGTGGAGTGAGTTTCTTAAAGTTCTTTAACATCAACTTTTCTTTGAGAATATAGTGTGTCTGATAGTTAGTTGGAATTTCAGGGAAGTTTCATTCTTCATGATGGTCCTCCCTATGCCAATGGTGACCTGCATATGGGTCATGCTCTTAACAAAATACTGAAGGATATCATTAATCGCTATAAGGTATTCACCTTTCCTTACTTAGACATCCATTTACTCTCCCTGTGGCTTCTCTATTTTCCCTTACATGTAATGAAGGAGTTTATTCTCATTAAATTGTCTGCTTCTTCTTGCAGCTGCTCCAAAATTATAAAGTTCAGTACGTTCCTGGGTGGGATTGCCATGGCCTTCCAATTGAGTTGAAAGGCAAGTAAACAATCGATTATGGACTTCGGATTCACTAGAAACGGAAATTAATTCTGCTTCTATTATTTTCCAGTTAGTTACTTGCCTGAGTAATTTGGCTGTAACTGTCATACATTTCAGTTCTGCAGTCCCTGGATCATGAAGTGAGAAAAGAACTTACACCTATAAAATTAAGGGCAAAGGCGGCTAAATTTGCAAAAGCAACAGTCAAAACACAAATGGAATCATTTAAGGTGGCTACCAAGCTTTGTTTTCATATCTGAGTTCTTCTTTTGAATGCGTCATTCATTATGATCTTTTAAATCTCCCAGGACACAATAATTAAGAAAGATATCTTATTTGGTGTTTTGTTGACATTTTCCCCATATGACATAATATGTGGTGTTTACAGCGGTTTGGAGTATGGGCAGACTGGAACAATCCTTATCTAACTCTTGATCCAGAATATGAAGCGGCCCAGGTAATTGGCTCACTGCCACGATCGGTACTGGTTTAAATAACCACGTTGGAGATGATTACTATTAGAGTGCTGTGAGGTTTCAAAGCTTGATAATTATTGTATATTGTAGATTGAAGTATTTGGCCAGATGGCCTTGCAAGGATACATTTATAGAGGTAGGAAACCAGTTCACTGGAGCCCTTCATCTCGGACTGCTCTTGCAGAAGCTGAACTAGAGGTAAATTTGAATCCCGTTCTTATCTAAACAAATCTAAGAATTTAATAATAATGTTATGGCCAGCTCATTGCAAAACTAAAGTCTGCACCTGTCTTGCTATTCTCTTTCTTACTTCTGTTGGCGTTTTACCATAATGTGATATGTATTCCCTTAAACCCAGAGTATTGCTTTATTCTGTGAATCTTATTCAATGTAGTTATCTATTCCCGTTCTTAATGTATGCCGCTTTCATGAAAGAATGTTTATACGATTACACACTTTATGTTGGTATCTTATATAGTCCCACGTGTATTTACCCTTATATGTAGTATCCGGAGGGTCATATATCAAAAAGCATATATGCTATTTTTAAACTGGTTGGCGGAGCAAAAATTAGTCTTTTAGAAGAGTTTATTCCTAATCTATGCTTGGCAGTATGGACAACTACACCTTGGACAATTCCAGCCAATGCTGGTAAGTGTCATATTAGTATTTTACACTCATCTGCCAAAATGCATCTTACCTTATTTTGCTTTTGTTATTTCTCACTCATACTGTCCTCTTGAATAAGTGTTTTTTGTACGGTATTCTGTATTCGAATACTATATAAGCATAATTAATGACGCTTCTTCCTTTCCTTCTTGTTTAACTTTCAGCTGTCGCAGTGAATGCAAAACTACAATACTCTGTTGTTGAAGTGCAGTCATCCACGGAAGATGAATCTGCGTCGGTAGGCCATAAGAAGAAAACCACTGGAAAAGTTCTGAAGAATCAACAAAAGCTTTTCATGATTGTAGCGACCGACCTTGCGCCAGCATTAGAAACGAAATGGGGTGTGAAGCTTCTCATATGTAAAACATTTCTTGGTTCAGATCTTGAAAACTGCAGGTTACATTTTAAGTTAGAGAATAGAAGGTCCTCAGTTTTGCATGGGATGCTATAAATTCAACCCTTAGTTTATGGTGTGTTATCATGATTGTAGGTACACTCATCCAATTGACGACAGGGACTGTCCAGTCGTTATAGGGGGTGATTACATAACAACGGAATCAGGAACAGGGTTGGTCCACACAGCCCCTGGTCATGGTCAGGAGGATTATGCAACCGGCCTGAAGTATGGCCTACCTCTCGTCTCTCCGGTGGATGACGAAGGAAAATTCACTGAAGATGCTGGACAGTTTAGAGGGCTCTCTGTCCTTGGAGAAGGGAATATTGCTGTTGTCAGTTACCTGGATGAAAATATGTCTCTGGTCATGGAAGAATCTTATGGTGAGCTTTTCAGATCTTTCTGAGGTACCCTTGGGACCCAGAACCATTTGAGCAAACATTTGTCTCAGAGCCTCATGTATTTCCTTCTTTTTCATACAGCTCATAAATATCCTTATGATTGGCGAACTAAGAAACCTACAATATTTAGAGCAACTGAGCAGTGGTTTGCATCAGTTGAAGGGTTTCGCACAGCCACTTTGGATGCAATCAACAATGTAAAATGGATACCACATCAGGTATGTAGTTAATTACAGTTTGAGTATATAAGTTGATGGTTTTTATTTTTTGAGGATGCAGGTTGAAAGTATCATGTTTGGATTTAGCTGTGTAGTTGTTGGGATGATATCATACTGCTTGACTTAGCCTCTTTCCTTATTTTATCTTTCTAAAGCTGCATGTTATATTGTTTTGACTTTAATTTGGTACCTTTTATCTTTTGTATATTATTCAGGCAGTTAACAGAATATCTGCCATGACTTCCAGTCGATCTGATTGGTGTATCTCAAGACAAAGGACATGGGGTGTCCCTATTCCTGCCTTTTATCATGTTAAGACAAAAGAACCCCTCATGAATGAAGAGACTATTGACCATGTTATATGTAAGGGCCTATAATGGAGTAGGGTCTCTTTCTTAGTTGCTTTTTACTGGCTATAATTTCTGTTTTCTGTGTTCGATGTTGTTTGTAGCTGTGGATTTTTTGTAACCTTAATTAAAAACCTTGTTCGGCAGCTATAATTTCCCAGAAGGGTAGTGATGCATGGTGGTATATGTCAGTGGAAGACCTCCTTCCTGAGAAATATCGTGATCAAGCAGCTGATTATGAAAAGGGGACTGATACAATGGACGTCTGGTTTGACTCAGGTATGACAATTAAAATGTTAATGAAAATTTGCTAGTTTCATAAAGCACCATAAAACCAGCTTATGATCTCTTTCTTTCTCATCTGTATGATAGGTTCCTCTTGGGCTGGTGTATTGGGGAAACGCAAAGGTCTTAGCTTCCCTGCAGATGTGTATCTAGAGGGTACAGATCAGCATCGTGGATGGTTCCAGAGTTCTTTGTTAACAAGCATAGCAACACAAGGTAATAAGTGCAAGCCATGATGACTGCCTTATAAATTGAGATTACTATACAGATTTTAGCTTTCTTGGTATAAAGTGGCGTTTCAATTTGTACATTACACTTTGCATGATCGTATATAGGAAAAGCCCCATATTCTGCTGTAATTACACATGGATTTGTACTGGATGAGAAGGGTATGAAAATGAGCAAGTCTCTAGGTAACGTGGTGGACCCACGTATGGTCATTGAAGGAGGGAAAAATTCAAAGGTTCGTCACTGGTATAGCAAGCAAGAATTGTGTAAAAACATTTATATTTATGTTATCTGTCCAATCCGTTTTTTGATAAGGGTTTGTCTTCTTATGCCAGGATGCACCTGCTTACGGAGCTGATGTTATGCGTCTTTGGGTTTCTAGTGTAGATTACACAGGGGATGTATTGATAGGTCCCCAGATTCTTCGTCAAATGTCTGATATATATAGGAAGTTGAGAGGAACTTTACGATATCTCTTGGGCAATCTTCATGACTGGAGAGTATGTTTCTATCTCTAAGCCTTTTATCGAGTAGTTTTTTTTTATCTCCGTCCTCATTTGTCAAGATTTGATGCTTCTGTTTTCTATTTTGTCATTGTTGACATTATTTTATTATTTATGTTGTGGCGATTTGTAGGTTGATAATGCTGTTCCATACCAGGATTTGCCTATCATTGATCAGCACGCTCTCTTCCAGCTTGAGAATGTTGTACAAAACATTAAAGAGTGTTATGAGAACTACCAGTTCTTCAAGATATTTCAGGTACCAGAACTCTCCATCTTATTTTGGTACGGTTGAACGGATCAGTGCCTGCAACGTAGTCTCTCTAATTGTATCACGTTTTCAGGCTGTATCAAATTATTTTGTTGCATAAATTTGATCTTGGTGAGACGCAGCATTAACTAAGAAATATGAAAGTCTACTAAATGTACGATATCATTTGCATATGCGTTTCTTTGCCTATTATGGAGGACTTAGTTTTATCAATCGAAGCTTAAATATATCTGAGAAACTGTAGTTCAGATTTGAGCAATTTGATCACTATCCATTGAGGTGAGAGTGAACCTCAGGACGCTTCTAGATCATCTTTGTTGTATATTGAATGAGCTTTATTTCTATTTCAGATTATACAGCGATTCACAATTGTTGATCTGTCAAATTTCTATTTTGATATTGCTAAAGATAGACTGTACACTGGGTAAGTTTTACATTTTCTATAGTATGATATTTGCTGCAACCTATGTAGACCTTCGTTTAATATGTTTCTGCTATTAACGAGATCTGGCCCTCAATCTTTTTCTCAGGGGGACTTCAAGTTTTACCAGAAGAAGCTGTCAAACAGTTCTTTCAACACATCTTTTATCCATATTAAGAGTGATTGCCCCGATAGTACCACACCTAGCGGAAGATGTATGGCAGAATCTCCCATTTGAATACAAAAATGAAGATGGCTCCGAAGCAAAATTTGTCTTTGAACTTAAATGGCCTACGTTGAACGAACAATGGCTTTCATTTCCCGCAGAAGATGTTCTCTTCTGGCAAAGACTTCTTGAGGTATTAATCAACCGTCTCCTAATATTTTATCTGATAAACTCAGCAAATTTCCCTATCTTTCAAGTAGGGTTCCTTAGCTACTTAGTGGAGATGAAGTCGATGAAATGTTAGACCATATCAGAATACATGTATTCTACTCGATGTTGTGTCAAGTTGATTGTGTAATTAGTTCTTATGATACAGAATTATTTCCCTTAACTCAGCCACCCGGATTCTTCTTCTTCCTCAAGGTGATATTTACTTGATGTGTGTTATGTAAATGAGGATCCTAAAAGGCTTGTGGTGTTTTGTGTCAGTTGAGGACTGAGGTGAACAAAGTGCTGGAACTTGCACGTAATGAGAAAATGATTGGTTCCAGTTTAGAAGCAAAGGTGTATCTTCATACTGCAGATGCAGGCATGGCTACAAAATTATTAGAGATGAGTGAAGCAAAGAACGAGGCTGACACTCTGCAACGCATATTCATAACTTCACAAGTAAGCACACTATTAGGGGTTAGTAATTTATGTGAAAAATCTGTTTTCCGGTCATAGATCAAAAAGAATCAGTATTAATAGTCAGTAACAAATACTTGGGCTTTTCTGAATAAATTCTGGTCGAACTACATGTAGGCTCAACTGATCATAATAGCCACTCCATAAGATTCAGTACAGAATCAGTAAGTAAAACATCGTGTAAATAGGATTAGGCACAAGTAGCAAATATTTTTGATCCAGTCTGGTTTTTTCTACTGAGGTAGAGCCGTTTTATGCGTCTTCTAGATATAGTTTTGGCAGCAGACACATGTAGGGGTTAGAACTATAGAAGAATTCTCAGAAGCTCCCTCCTAGATGTCTTAAAGATGGGTATGAATGTATACACATTGATAAAAACAGATTGCAGGATATGGTTTTTCTTGCGATACCAAAATATGTTGTTTCATGAATTCCTTAATATTATTTACAAATTTCTATTATAGGTGAGAGATTATCATAGTGAGTACATTTCTCATAGCCATGAAATTGTTGTCGATGTGTACAGGTTGAGGTATTGTCATCCATGGAGGAGGTAACAAGCAGTGTGCAGCACACAGGAGAGTATGTGGAGGGAGAGAACAAAGTGTGGATTGGTGTGTCTCGAGCTGAGGGGTCTAAGTGCGAGAGGTGCTGGAATTACTCAGGCCAAGTTGGCTCGTTTTCTGACCATCCTACTCTCTGTGGACGCTGTTTCAATGTCATTGTTGCACATCCACCTGAGCCGGCGGTTGCAGCCATTAGCTGACAATTGAACCTGAAATTTGCTCTTATACTGTAACATTACTTTGTCCATTGCACTATTCTCCAATTCATTTTTGTGTCAGTAAACACAATAAATTATGTTGCTTCCTAAGAAAATAAAACTGACGTTGGCTAGTTCCTAATATGGATCTGACCAGAAACATTCAGGGTTCAGTAATGAATACTTGGGGAAACTCCTGGCATCACACATGACCGGACCTAAAACCTACTTAATTACCATGGTTACCCACCCAAAACAGAATGATTAATATGCTTGCGATATGATAAAACAAAATTCGTTACGATACATAGTTTAAATAGAGTCGAACCAACCATGGACACACAAAATTAGGGTCCAAAAACTAAGGGTCGGAGATAAAAAAAGGCGAGGTTTTAATGGTGCTACAAATATGTTTTAGTTATTTTCTAGTTCTCGAGCTAAACTTTTGCGTTCTGTTGTAGGAACTCTACTTCTTCCAAGTCATCGCTCTGTATCTGTATGTCCTGCACCAAGAAAATGTAAACCCATGTTATGTCGCTGTGATATAGTTTTGCAGAGATGCAAAGTTTAAAGAATTTCATGGCTTCAAAAGTGGTGATTTCGCTAATATCTGATGGTATGGGTATATCGATATCACATTTTTAGGGATGATATGATTAGTCACAACAGTGATTGTAGATTCATATCGTAACTGTCTAATCAAGACATAACAAATGCTTACTTGTGGTTGAGCTAGTGGTTCTTGCGCAACAGAATATGCTTGTGGCTGAGACATTCTATAATAGGGTTCCTTTAGATCGAGTTTGCACGATGATGTCTGGAGTATTCCACCTTGATTTGCACCAGGCCCCCACATTTTAGCTGTTTGGAAATCCAATAAGATACAAAATCGAAAGTGGATGGTTTGTTTCAAAAAGAGATGAAAGACAGCAAAATTTACCCGAGAGAGTTAGATTTATGGTGTAACTCTGAGCACTGTGGGCAACTAAATGAAGTCTACCAGTGATCTCTTGCCCTGCCATGACATGAATAGGCTGCGAGAGAACACATCTTATTTGGTACCAATGGGTTGTTGGTGCACCAGGAGCAGTCGTGAACCATCTTTGCACCGTACTGGATAGACAGAGCAAATGAGGTTAGAATTGTATACCATTGAAGATCAGAGAAGAATATTAATCTAAAATACATGATGTTAAACATATAAAATACGGCTTGGTACCTTCCATCAAAGAGAACATCGAACCAGCATGCTAGTCCATGCACTCTGGTACACACAGACGCTGTGAACTTCAATGGGACATCAATCTCGTAAAATTGTTCTTCCTGTCAAAATGAATTGACAACTAAATGAGTTTAGATCATATCAGTTACCAAACAGGAAAGACTGCACGTATACATTCCATATATGTGAAATAGCATGACCCAAAAAATTGTCCTCGATGTTAAGGAAACACTGTGGAATCGAATCTCAAGCCATACCGTCATCTTAGTGAAATCTATCATATGAAACATCGGGGGAGCCACCAGTAATCTTGGATCAAATGCATCAACCACAGGCTACAAATTCAATAAATATGACAAATTGTAAAGAATGATTAAGCAAACTTAATAAGTGATCTACTGGTTGTAAGTGAATATACCTGGGAAAAGTAACCCTTGTGTGCAGGTACGTATAGAGGTGTCAAATCGACTCCATAATAATTCTGCTGCTGCCAAAAGAAAGCCTGCATAGAGGTGGAATGCCTAATTACTGAAAGCATAACACCCCATACTTAATTCACCATTTCCTTTTATGTTATAAAAAATCTAAGACATATGTTCCTTAAGAGATGCACATTGTGTACCTTATTTGTCATTTCAACAAATAAGAATTCATCGGAGAAAGGTGCCATGTGGATCCTACAGTGATAATGTTTCGTGAGAAAGCAGACATTTATGAAATACAAAAGCAAAACTATCAAAGTTCAACTTTACCTTCCAACTGTTGGAAACATTTTTCCATTTGGCGACAGAAAACGGTCCCTAGCAATAACATATGTTTCCAACATCCTCTCATTGACCAATAGGGTGCCTACAGGCACAGATGTTATATATATAAGACAAATTTCAAATGAATCATTAAGACTTTGAATCAGTAATGATGTTTCTCCACTTATTTTCTCACAGACCAAAAGTTGCCTTCTGAAAGATTCTGATTTTCATGAAGAGCATGTGAAAAGAATCCATCTCTGAAACACATACCCATTGGTTCAGAGATCAAAACATCAGCCTTCTCTGGCAACTCGATATCCTCAATTTTTCCCTTGATGACCTATACTTGTGCCAACTTGAAGAACATCAGAAAAATGGATATATGTGAAACACTTAATAACGATACTGGATAACAGGTCTCACTGTGATCCGTTCGGCAAGTAATGGGTTTCCAGCAATCAGCTTACGGGCATATTCCGCCATTTCTGATGCTTCCACAGCATACACATGCTTGGCACCAGCCTAAATGAGAGGGAATGATGATGTTTATAAGAAAGAAAAAAGTAAAATGTAGATCTTCTAAAACCTTTGGGCTCAGAGTTTCTTAAATATATGCATACCAGCGCAGCAAACAATGACAAAATGCCACTTCCGGCACCCACATCTACCACAACACGGCCAGAAAAATCTGAACGATTCTCCATGACTGCAGCATGATATGTACCTGAAGACAGTAATAAGATATAAAAATTGCTATCTTAGTTCACATAGCCACGTCGAGAAACGAAATATATTGTTCCTTAGACGGATATCCTCCTAAACAAACAAACAAAAGTCGATAACAAATCTGATTTACCAGATGCACAAAGGCCAGACGTCTTACCTGTCCTCACATAATCCTGTAGCATATTTTGCTGATGTAGAAGTTGTCCATAATAATGGAAATACATTTTGGCTGAAGCAGCCTCTATCTTATCGTCGAACTTGCTTTTATTAGCTGAAATTGTTCCATTTGGCAAGGATGATCCTAATAACAACAGAATGTGGAAGGCAAATAAAGAATGAGTACGAAAAAAAATCATGAATATATTGTCGTAATCAATGAAGAGGGCCATTAGTGAACAATACCACTAAGAGCAATTCAAACATAATCAATGCAACTTCAAATCTTACTAAAGTAGATTAATAAAGAGAGTGAGCATACACATTTTATAAAGTCTTTCCTTTATCAAAAAGAATCAACATGAAAACATAACACAACTTCAAAGAAGCACCTTGTTTAACAGCATCCTTTTTCAATTCCTCAAATGAATCACAAAAATTCTTCGTATCCTTCTCATCTTTAAAGTTTATTATAACTCCTCGAGAGAATGATTTCTGTTTACAAAAATCAGAAAAGTGAAAGATATATCAGATACGAAGTAACAATTTTATCAAATACACACAATTGTGCATTGAACAAAAGCCAACAGATAAAATTTGATCTCATAAACGTTTCGTGTACCTCTTTTGTGGAACCTGAACTATCAGATACACAGATGAACTGAATCGGCCCTAACTTGAACAACTTGAACAAAAACAAAATTGAATACAATAAGAATCATTGCATTGTAACGCGAGTAAGTAGACAAAAAAATGTTTTCAAAAGCGAATCGAGAACCAACCTGAGCCGAACTAAGATCAAAACTGAAACAATCGGTCGATTCAGATTCCTGAAATCTGAGTTTCGTGACATCGTCAACGCATGAAAACGTAGCTTTAACAGACGATAATGAAAGAGATGAGGAAGGAGAAGAGAGATCAGTAACGGAGGCCAAAGAGAACTCCTGGTGCTTATTAAATTTCTTCACACAAGGATTCTCCATTATTTTTGACACAGAGAATGTATAGATACTTTGTGAGTATGCGTAAGCGTAAATGAATAAAAGAAATTTAGGGTTTTTTGAAAGAAGAGAGCTTGAGTAGCTCTGCGATGAAGAGAAGAAAAGAGCCGCCAAAGGAAGTGAAGAGTCTGAATACACTGAGAGGAGGAGAAAAACGGAGTGGTATTTCTGTAATTTAGTTGGATATTGGAGTCTGATTTCGTATCCAAAAGTCTTTTTATATAAATCTTAATTGGATTTTTCATATGACGTGGCGGATGTACATTTGTCGGCTGATTCTTCTTCTTTTTTTTGTAGATACTTTTGGATTCACTGATAAATTAGTGCCTCCGTTGGGTTAGAGTAGTGATTGGATTGACATAAATGAACACTTGGGATAGAAAACCATTCAAAACGGACTGTTAGAGATAATGGTTGAATCTTATCAAGAATTTTATTTGGATACAGAAGTTAAACACTTATAAATAAGTTCATTGTAATCACTGATTTTAAATATTTATTGCAACCACTGATGATATCAAACAGTTGTTTGATTGATAGTAAAATAAACAATTGACTGAAATACTTTTATGATGATCATGTTAACCAGGCTCCAAAACTGAAGGTGATTGTTGGGCTTTGTTTGTTTTGAACCAAATGTCATTGGGCTTGGGCCCAACAGCAGTCTTTAAGTTTACCATTCCGAGTCATTTGACGTAGCTAAGTCAAGCTTAGGTGTGGACTGTGGAGTAAATCTTGGAGAATAAGCACGAGTTAAAATTTCAACCTCCAGACTCCAATACATAGGGGATTTGAGAGCTCTCATTGATCACACAATCAGCTCATCTTCTCTTTACTCAAAACACTCTTTAAAATTAGCTTAGATTAAATGTAACCTGTGGACCAAAAGCAGCATAAAATGAATATGTAAAACAATTCATTCCTTGATCAATGAGAATTACAGTTGCTGAGCTCAATCTTGTCCAACATATATCATATAAAACACATCAATGGTTTAAGAAACATAATATAAACAATGTCTCTAATTACATTTTGAAAGACTGTATTTTCTAAGGCACTATGTGATATCTTTCACTGTTCCAGTTAGAGCTTGGATCAAATATCTTCCTCATCAATGCAAGCTGATAAAAGTTTAACAAAAGACTCAGAATAAGAGAACAAGAAGGATCAATATAATCCCTGAAGGAAAATCATTGTTGAGCTTGGATTCTAAACTTATACTCTTATACCATTTCACTAAGTTAATATATGACGAAAACATGTTGACAATTTCAATATAAGTAAGCGAATGAGCAGATGGAGCTTGTGTAAATACACTCAAACTAGATTTTTGTGCAATAATCAACATTCAAATTCTATGTCTGAGAAAATGATATCACTAGTTTGGTTCAGATTCAGAACCTACAGTAGTTTGCATCCAGAGATTACACAGACACAAAAGAGTAAAGAAAAGTGTCAGCAAGAAGGATTTGTTTACCTCCACAGCAGAAACAGCAGAAGCAGCAAGAGAAAACCATTACAATATCTCTGCAGACAACAGCAAACACACTAGATGAAACCTCTGATTCTTTGTCACCGCCACTGAGGAGTTTCTGCTGATTGCTTTGATTTTGTTTCCCACTGTTCATCCTTTGAAACCCTTTCAGTTTAGTGCTCTTGAAGGAGTTTCGAAGTTTCAATGATGGCCACAAATGCATCTTCACTCAAAATGTTTGAAAACGCTATCGCAGTTTTTTAGCCAAGAAGCACATACACAGAACCAGAACTATCCTCTTATCTCTGGATAAAGACTGGCAATGAATCCTATCTTCAGGAATAACAACGAAAACAACTTTGACGTTACAAGACCAAAGAGAGACGAATCTCAAAATCCTCACCGAAAACTCAATAGAGATAGTCACCAAGTTGATAACTTCAATACTAAAGCCCTTAAGAAAATGACCTGCAAATTCTCAAAATAATCAAAGATAATCATCTCAAATCCCATACGTGTCACACTGTTTATGGTGGAAATTGCTAAAACCCCAACTAAATTCACAGATCTAAGTTTTATGGAGAAACAAAGATCTCAAAAGGATAATTCAAACCAGAAATTCACTGGTTAAACTCAGAGAGACCATCGAAATTCCACAAAAAAAAAAAAAAAAAAAACTTGATGGACACTAATTGAAGAAATCAACATGCGAATTTAAAAGATAGTTCAGAGATGGAAAGAGCGAAGATTTTCGGGAGCTCACCTCGATGCTTTATCCAAGACAGAACAGTAAAACAAAACGAGTGCAAATTGTTCTCTCGAATGAATAAAGATCAAAAGAAAATTTAAGTGTTTTTGTCGTAAAAGAAAAACAAAACTAGTGGAAAATAATTGAGATAGAATGATAGATAATCAACTTGTGAAAACGGGTGAAGATATTTTCGTGTAACGCCTGACTACTGCCTGACCAGTTAATCAATCCGTGTAAATCTCGATCTTCTTTTTTCGAATTATGGAAATAGTAAATACATATGATTTTACTAACAAGTAAAATTACTAATGGTCATGGAAAAATTACAAAAAAAAAACCTTGATTATCAAAATTTCATCAAAAAATCCTGACAAAAAACATAGTTTGTCATTTAAAAAAAAAATTGTATTTATACCCAACGATATGGTTTACCTCAAATTAAAACAGAACTTTTTAAAATAGCAATTAAAATCTATATTTGATTGAAATTGTTTTCGTTTTTTTTTTTTTTTTTTTTTTTTTAACCT
>OVAX01001567.1:0-42787 GCA_900406405.1 Lepidium africanum | reverse complement strand
GTTATTCTTGTTTTACAAGTGATCCTGTGTGGGGAAAGTATTGTATGAATCCCAACATCTAGTTGGCTCTGTGAGTGTTCAGGCATAAGAACACCATAAATGTTGAAGATTGCTTAAGTATTCTGAGCAATATGAGTATCTAGCCTCTTCACATGAGCAAACACCGCTTTATACTCACTGCTGAGATTGTTGTGCATCCAATCAATTTTTGTATTGATCTCTAATGAAGCCTCCTGTTGATTTTGAAGAAATTCTGCACCATAGCCTTAAACTCATTTTGATCAGAAGATTCTTCTTCACATTTTTCACTATGGAAATACTTGTGACGCCTTCATTCGTTACGTAAGCAGTCATTAAATGACTAATCATTGTATGACTAGTTATTATATGACCAACCATTGTAATTCATGGTTAGTAGCTTTCTTTCATGTTAGCTACACCTGATTCAAAGAAGAAAATCAAAATAAAAAATGTTAGCAAAGAAAATCTTCGACTAAAGTTCAGTCTTAGATCAAAAGGCAACACAATTAGTCTCCGGAAACAACACCAAAAACTTGATACACTCAGGTTTTAACCCTAGATTCTACAGCAAGTGCACAACAAATGACGTAGTACTTAGGGATCGAATCCATGAAGACTAAGTGTTACACTATGAATCTCTAGATCAAACTTAAGCTAAGAAGAAACAAAATGATTATTGTGAATTATATAAGTAACAGCGTGAAGATAAACTCTGTGAAATCAAATAAATAAAAGCATCACGTTCGGGGCAATCATTAGGAAATAAGGAATCGAAATCAGGAAACTATACAACTGATTCTCGACTCAGACATAAAAATATAGCAAGCCCACTATCGTGGTGTCAACTACTATATCTAGAAAACTAGAATCCTAAACTGACATTTGGTCTTAGAGATCTAAATACGCATTATTGAATGGGTTTGATAGGTCCATAATTAGCCCTCAACATCAGCTTTCATTGGTTAAAAGACTAATTGCTCGTCTAAGCTAATTTAGGCATCCAACAAGCACTTTTGGTGAGTTAAACAACTAAGATCATAAACTAGGTGATCAGACTAGTCGAAGCATTAAACACAGCAATAGACAGAGAACACTTAAGATCTAACCCTATTTGTTTCTAATTCATTGATTCCCCAAAACTCTAGAAAACATTAAACCTAATTATGAAACTACTCAGACATAGTAAAAAGAACAAATAAAAAAGAAGAACATATGAACATAATGATAAACTAAATTAAATTGGAAAAAGAGTTCACAAATCTTCTCTAAAGGTTGTAGAGAATGAAATCCTCTCCCTAAAGCTCTAAAAGAACAAAAACTAAGATGTGGCTGTTGAATAGACTAAAAACACGTCTGGTACAAAATAAGAAAAATTTGATTTTCTCGCACAGTATAGTGGATCGGTCGATCCACTGTCAGAACGGTCGATCGACAGGTCGGGCACATCTTTTGGTGGTGCAGAGTGGAGATTGATCGATCCTCTGTAGAACGGTCGATCCCGTCTGTTCACAGCCAGAATGACCTATATTCTATAAAATCATCGTACTTCCTAACCTGTGAAAAAGTCTTTCAAAGGAAGTCAAACTTCTGACGTATTTGCATGTTCAAAGCTAGAATGACCTCGAAATGAATGTTAACTCACGTGGTTATCTTGAGTCCAAATTTTAGCTTGATCCAACAGTGAGAAGTCTTTCAAGGGAAGTCAAACTTTTGACGTATTTGCATGATTTNAAGGGAAGTCAAACTTTTGACGTATTTGCATGATTTTGCATCTCCATATGCTCGTTTTCACTCAAAACAGCTCATCTTCTCCAAATGTGACCTATGACCTGAAAAGACTTGACAAAGGACTAAAAGACTCTAAAACATGTACTTTGACTCAATAAAACCATAGAAAACAAGGGTTGAAAACCGATAAAAACACCGTTTATTAGTGTATCGATTTATATAGAACCCTTATTGAAATTGCATGTTTTACAAGTGTCCAAGTTGACCTTCATCTTCCATTGCATGAAAGTACTAATAAATATTGGAAAATTAGGATGTGGTAGGTAAATCATTTTTTTTTGTCAACATTGGATCGACAAGGCCCGATCCACAGCCTAAAGTTCACCCCTAAAATCTATTTTTTAAGCTACCATAATGTAGTGAATAGGAATCGAACCATGGTGTTAAGTCATTAGTTGGGTCATTAGTTGGTAGATCATTTTAAAAAACTGAATTATTATGAATATTGTCTATTATTTTACAAAATAAATTATGGTTAAATATCATTTAATTTGATAATGTACTTTTGTGATGAAAGTTACTAATCTAATTGTCATAACTAAATGTATTCAATCTTAATGGTATGCAATATGAACAAGGAAACTTGGTTATATATTATGGAATATCAAGGATAATTGAAATTTATTGCGTTCATAAAATATTGGTAAATTGGTAAATCCCAATTTAATTAGGGGAAGTTTTTTTCAGAATGTGATTACTAATTTTTTTACCATATGTGATTATTTTCATTTAACATTTCAATAGTTGAAACTTATTAATTGCTAATAGTTTCTATACAATCGATGCGCCATTAAAAAATTTTGAGTTCTTGAGTTCACCATTACAAATTTAGAGTTTCAAAAGGCAATACTTTTAAGTGAATGAAGCAAAAGAAATCGTAAATATATGACGAGCAAAGTAATAGTACAACTCAAAACAAAAGGCAAAAAAGTTGTATTCCAGATATGTATTATATTCGATGTTATACAAAGTATTATTGATCATTTATTATATTCAGTGAATTTTTCTGAGTTAATAATCCAATTCAAGAAGTAAATGCAGTTGCATCCGTGCAAATGAGAAGTAAACGAGCATTATAAGATATTTCTAAAGTTTAGTCTAGAAAGCAAAAGAAAACTGATATAAATTATTTTAAAAATACAATTCTACAATGTTTTTATCAGTAGCCTATCAATATATATATATATATATATAATTTTGTATAAAACAAAAATTGATATATTTGGATTGTTGTTTTTTAGATCCAAACTTCACTTCAAAAAGCTCAGAGAATCGTCGTTATGAGTTGGGAGACATAACTAATATTATCTCAAGAGAAAAGAATAGAAAAGGTGATTTATGTCTTATTTCTTTGTACTAACTTAAAGTTTATTATGTTAACTTATATTTAAGTTGCATGAAATCTGTTATACATATCTTATACATTTACCTGTACCATGTAAGTTTTCTTATATACCACAGAAGAAGCTACAAAGGTCAGTGACCAAACCAGAAAGAGAACATACCTTTGCTCACTAATGCTTCTTTGTCGGTATTACATTCTAGAAGTATACCTACAAGTAATTATGAAGGTAGATGTATAAGTGTAATTGTTTAGACAACTACATATTGTATATTCTTTGATTAAGTTAGCTACCAAATATCTACTTATAAACACAGCTCAACCAAGAGATAAAACTAGCTTTCATAAGCTAATTGAAGAAACACTAACGAAAATTACTGGGAAAGGTACAACATCAACAGATAATAGTTTAGCAAAGAAAATGAAATTTAATAGAGAGTCCCCAACACAAACATCTACCAAAGTGTTGATACTGAAGGTAATATCTTATTTGCCTTTATGATATATAAGAAGATTTTTATTCCTCACTCCATTATGATGTAAACTCTACAATATATATGACAATTTCAATTTCAAGAACAAATATAGATGATACTATTGATTTTGAAGGTAATATCTTAATATATACAACATTTCATATATATTTTAGTAACCTAAATATATACCATATACTAATCACTTATTAATTAAAATATAGGTGTTTGGAATAACAGTGATGAGTCTGATTCTGATTCAACAACTGACTATTTAAATTATTATGAAAGCTTATCAAGCTTTGGAGACATGGCAGAAGTATCGGAACCAGGTAGATCTCTGCTTCTATTAAATCAAAACAACAATCTTCCAAAGCTTCCAAGAACACATAAAGCATAAAGATATACAAAGGTATAAGTGTGATAATACTACGTAGGATTTGTTGTACTACAATCTAATATTTTAAGATCATATTTGTATATAGATTATCTGGATTTTTGGTTATCTGAAACATGAATGCAAATTTTGTGGTGCTTCAATGTGGTACAATAAGAGACTTAACAAAAAAGGAGTGCAGGATATCCAGATTTTTCACTATGTTATATGAGTGGAAAGATTAAATTGCCTTTGCTTAAATCTCCTCCTAAGGAGTTGATTGATTTGCTTACATGTGATGATGAGATAGGTAGAAATTTCCGTGAAAATATACAAGGCTACAATATGATGTTTTCGTTTACATCACTTGGAGGAAAGATAGATCAGTCTATCAACATAGGCTCGTGGTCCTAAAATATTTAGGCTTCATGGTGAAATTATCATCTGGTGGGCAGTATGTTACCTCCATATGAAGAAGAACCAAAATTTTTGCAAATTTACATACATGATATATGTAACGAGGTCATGAACAGATTGAAGGCTTCCTGGTAATTAATTCGAAACACTTATCAACACAATAATCATTTACTATTTTTTTTATATAAGTTATTTAGAAGATTATGTTATCATTTATTTTCTAATATTGATTGCTTATTCTCTTCATTAATATATCTATATGCAGAAGAATGGTTATAACAAAGAAGATGGACCTAACTCTTTGAGAACATATATTGTCGAAGTTTTGAATAAGATGTTACATGAAGTCAATGCTCATGTTAAAGCTTTTCAAACCTACAAAGACCGATTCAAAGAAGAAGATATTAAAACTCTTCACTTTGTTTTGCTGAATAACAAAAAAAATGATGGAAGGATTTATAACACCCCAACATCATCAGAAGTTGCAACTTTGGTTGTTGGTGATTTTGTTTTGGAGGACAAGAGGGATATTGTGCTCGAAACAAAATCTGGAAAACTTAAGCGGATAAGTGATCTTAGTCTGTCCTATCTACCACGACAATATCCTATAATATTTTCTTATGAAGAGGATGGTTGGCGTCTAGGTATCCTTAACAATTTTTCCAACAGAAATGGTAAAAAAAAGAAGACTATTAGCATGACACAGTGGTTTGCTTATCATATTCAAGATAGAAAGAACGATTCAACAGCTCTTTTGCTATCTAAGAGTCTATTTCAGCAATTTTTGGTTGATGGCTACACTGCAATTGAGGCTAATAACATGAGGTATATCAGGAAAAATCAGCCAAAACTACATTCAAGTACTTATGCAAATCTTAAGGATGCTACAGACAATGGCGATTGTGATATGAATAATCAGGGTTCAAGAATTTTTATTTCGTCTTCTTTTACTTGTGGTAAAAGGTATATGAGACAAAATTACATGGATGCAATGGCAATTTGCAAAAATTTTGGATTTCTTTTTATTACATTCACATGTAATCCTAAATGGCCTGAAATAACTAGATATTTAGAAAAAAGGGAACCTGAGATCAGAAGACAGACTATACATTATTTGTAAATTATTCAAGATGAAGCTTGATAGTCTTATGGAAGACTTGACATGGAATAATGGCGTGTTTGGAAAGACTATTGCAGGTAATTCATTTTTAAAAAAATAATTTGAGTGTTTTTTTTGCGTGCCAAATTTTTAGTAATCTATCCTTTATTTTATTACATATTAATTGTGTTTTTTTTTTCTTTTCTAATTCTCAAATTTCTCATATACAGCCATGTATACCATAGAGTTTAAAAAATAAAAAGAGGACTTCCACACACTCATATACTGCTCTTTATGCATAAAGATGATAAATATCTTAATTCGAATGATATTGATTCGATTATCAGTGCGGAGATTCCAGGCAAAGATAAAGAACCAAATTGGTATGATGTCGTTAAAGACATGATGATTCATGGACCATGTGGCTTTTTTAATCCGAGATCTCCATGTATGAGGGACGGTAAATGTACCAAATTCTATCACATGAGCTTTAATGAAACAACTACTATTGATAAAGATGATTATCCAGTATATAGGAGACATGATGATGGGAGATTTGTGATTAAAAATGATTTCCAGTGCGATAATTGATATGTTGTTCCTCATAACAAATTTCTATCATTGCGTTATCGAGCACATATTAACGTGGAGTGGTGTAATCAGTCGAGGTCCATTAAGTACATATTCAAGTTTATTCATATAGCTTATGGCAGAATTGCATTTGGTTTAAAGAAAGATAATGGCGATAGTAATGCAAATAATTTGCAGTTTGATAATCAGGGAAACCAATCGGATAGGGATGTGATTGAAACTGAAGATGAAATAAAGTCTTATTTTGAAGGTATGTTACATTTGTTTAAACAGATTTTAGGTATCACACCACTATTTCAAGATGATTATAAAGTTTACATTTGAATTCATATTTATTTCAAATATATGATGAACTTTGTTCTTTATACATAGGTATCTCAGCATGCAAAGCAACATGGAGAATTTTTTTCTTTTCCTATACATACAGGTCTATCCCTGTTGTGAAGCTTTCTTTTCATTTGAAAGATCAACAACTTGTCCTTTGGAAAGATAATGACCTTTTTGATAGCCTACTGAATTGAAAATCATTAGATTAATCAATGTTTCTAGCATGGATGGCGCGTAATACGATTTATGAGGAGGCTAGGGTCTAACTTATGCAGAGTTCCCTTTGAAGTATATATATAACAGAAAAGATAAAGTATGGAATAAAAGGAAGAGAACTAGGTTTGCAATAGGTCGGATATACTATGTGCCTCCTTCTCTGAGGGAATTGTTCTTCTTAAGGGTGCTACTTAACATTGTTAGGGGCCTGGCATGCTATGAGGATATAAGGACTTTCGAAGGAGTTCTTTATGGCACTTTCAAGGAAGCATGTATTGCTAGAGGGTTATTTGATGATGATTTTGAATACATTGATGCTATTGTTAGTACGAGTCAATGGTCATCTGCTTTAGCATTGCGTAAGTATTTGCTCAAATGTTGACAACTAATTGCTTATCAACACCAGAAAATGTTTGGAAAAGTACTTGGAAATTTCTATCTGAAGATATACTACATAAGAAAAGGGCATTACTTAAGATGTCAGGTATGTAAATCTACTTTACAAAAATAATTATAATATCACACATTAATTAAATTGTTGTTGTCATATTAATTTTTTTTATATTTTTAGCTCTATGTTTGTTACAAATATAAAATTGACTGAATCGGTTATCAAAAATTTTACATTAATTGAGCTTGATTGTTATTTAAAAGATTTGGTAGTTCTCTATCAATGTATGAGTCAATGCCTCAGCTTGAGATGGGTTTGCTACAACCTTGAATAACTTTTGATTTGAAGAACGTAATTATGATTGTGACGAGTTGAAAAAGGAACATGATAGGGATGTTAAGCAGCTAACTTCCGAGATGAAAACGATATATGATGATGTAATTAATTTTGTGTTGCATGACAGAGGCGGATTATTTTTTGTCTACGGTTTTGGCGTAACTGGGAAGACATATATGTGAAAAGTCTTATCTTCAGCAATCATATTTAGAGGTATATAGTACTTAATGTTTCATCAAGCGGAATAGCATCTCTATTATTAGATGTTAGAGGAAGAACATCACATTCACGATTTGGAATTCCTATAAATCTTCATAATTTTACGACATGCTCAATGATGAGAGAATCTGATCTGGCTATGTTGGTCAAAGAATCATCACTTATCATTTGGGATGAAGCTCCAATGATGAGCAAGCATACTTAGAATCTTTGGATAATAGTCTTAATAGATATTATTGGTGTAGATAAACCATTTGGTGGTAAGGTTGTTATGTTTGGTAGTGATCTCCGACAAGTATTACTAGTTATTGTTGGGGGTGGACGAGCTGAAACTGTTCTTACTATCCTAAATTCTTCTTATTTGTGGTGACATTTTAAAGTTCACTATTTGAACAAAGATTTAAGGCTACTCAAGGGTTCTGATATCAGTTAAGAAGAAGCCAAAGAGATTGATAGTTTTCTATATGGATTTTATATGTTGGTGATGGTTTGGTTAATGAACCAAATAATGGTAAAGTACTGATTGACATCCCAAAAGAATTATGCACCACTAATTCGTCAATTCTATAGAGTCTATAATTTCTGAAGTTTCTGGAAACGTTTTGGAGCATTTACATGATCCACTATTCTTCCAAGATAAAGCTATATTATGTCCACCTAATAACGATGTCGATGACATTAACAACTACATGTTCTCATGCCTACCAGGTCAATTTAAAACGTATTTAATCTTTTAACTATAATCTTCTATATAATAAAACATTTTACGCATTATACATGAACTTATTTTAGTATTTATGTTGTATGAGATGAAAGAACTTATCTAAGTTCGGTAGTTTATGTCCTATAGATGCATACTCCGTTGATACCATGGTTTTTACTTCTAATTTCTTTGACAAAATAAAGTTATCAGGTTTGCCAAATCATGCTCTGCGATTAAAAGTAGGAACGCGTGTATAGTTGATGAAGAATATTGATCCTAGACATGGACTATGCAATGGAACCATACTACATATTATACAAATGGATAATCACATTTTAGAAGCAAAAATCATTACAGAAGACAGAAATTGGTGGTAAGATTTTGTTTACTCGAATGATGATATCTCCATCAGATACAAAAATGCCTTTTAAAATGTGTCGCATACAATTTCCATTTTCTGCCGCATATGCAATAACGATAAATAAAAGTCAGGGTCAGACTTTGAACAAAGTTGGTTTGTACCTGCCTAGACTTGTTTTTTCTCATGGTCAACTACATGTGGCTATATTTAGGGTAAGGCCAAAACATGACTTGAAGGTTCTTATCACAGATAAAAATGGAAAACCATTGACTCAGATAATGAATATTGTCTACAAAGAAGTGTTTCAAAATCTGTAACAGGTTACAAACTCATTTTTCATTTTTATCTATTAGTTATTATTCTAATTTTATCTGATTACTGTATAACATAAGCAAAATAGTTTACGGATTCATTTACAGATTTTAATAATAGTAGTTAGAACTTTTATAATAGCATTTTCTAAATCTTTGGATGTTGTACTTTTGTAGCTCCCTTTTCTGTTGGATTAACACCATAGACATATGCCTTAACTGTAAACCAATCATCAGCTGTTACTGAAATACAACATAGTTAGTTGTATGGCTAATGAAACATAAATTTTGACATATGGTAACATTATTATGATCCATTGTATTCATATACCTTAATATCTCTATATATAGAAGATTACTTTTGTATATTGATTTATATATTGAATCTTATAGCTAAATTTGGTATAATGGATACATATGCAGGTGATATGGTACAATTCTCGATTATATGGTAATCTGAATAGTTTCCATGTATGTGCTTCTCAAGACTAGTCTACTATGCAAATTAATAAGTGCTTAACTTCAAGATTCCATCAGAACTTTGTAAAATCACTATTTTTTATATCTACTTTGGCACAATATAATTTGAAAATGTTTACAATGTTCATCTTTGTGATTATTATATGGTGTCGTTTATATATTTTACTATTCTAAATATTTTTAAATAGATTGTATATATGCATATATCATTATCAATTTTTTTTGTGCTTAAAATAATGACATATAAATACAACAATTACCAGAATTAGAAGAATGTAATCATATTATATATAATTGGTAATAGCACTAAATCAAAATATAGTCATAGTACAATCATATATATATATATATATATAGAATCTAAATCATTTTCTCATTCTAAATGATATATTAAAAATGAAGTTATTTACTATCTATTTCAATTATCTACTACATATATGATTGATAACTACAAAGCTTACTAAGTAGTATATTATAATGTATTACATGTTAGTTTGTAATATATCAGACATCTATGTTATATTGACCCATAATTGGTAATGTCAACTGCATATCAGAAGAAAATTATTAGATATTGTTAGTATCAGTTACATATAAATAACGGTTTAGATATGTAATATACAGGCAAATTTTTTGGTTGATTACTAAAGTCCAGTTATATTATGGTGCTATTGAGAAACTTATCTTTACATGAACACGCATATATGTGAACCACCTGTCGGTATCTCTGAAAAAAAAAACTGTAAGTAATATTTGATCTACAATTATAAATAATTATATTGACTTTACAATAAACTTACAATAAATTTATAGCTTATGATCAATATTAATCTTTCTATAAATTAACTTATCAGAAATGGCTTAATCTAAACTTTATTTAATATTTCTATATGAGTAAAAAATATGTGGGATTATAGTATATTTACATATTGACAAATAATGATTCATAAGCTGACTAAAAATATGATAGAACATAATTCTACAATATAAAATCTTAACTTCCACAGCTACCAAAATACATCGGTTACTAAACAATATGAATACAATAGGATAGATTAGAAGATATTTTGTAAACAGATCAATATTCCATATAGTTAAATTCTTACCAATCTATAGATTCATTATATAATCGAATGAGTTTCATCTTATCCACAAATATAATTGCCAATATATTGCTAGTAACCCAATGTAAATTTTATATGCGGTTAATAATAATTGATTAAAGTTCAAGTATTGTTCGTGATATTATATCTATGTCTTTGAACTCAACATTTTCTTCTAATTACTAAATAGATATAGAACACATGAAATAATAACTAATGATTCAAAAATAAAGAGGCATGTTAGGGAAACTTATCTCATACTTGAGAGAAAACTCATCGCCGTAGGGAAATTAAACAAAAAGAATATTGATAGCATGTGATATAAATTAAATGAACGATAAGTAACTAGAACAGAGAATTGAGATACCATATACAAAAATATATTAGTTTTGAACCAAAACAGTATACCTATTATCGTTTTACACCGGAAATAATGGATCTCTATCGATGATTTCCATACATCGAAATCTATCAGAGTATTACCATCGCTTCTTTGAATGAGAACGGCGGAATAAGAAAACCTAATCTGAACGTTTATTCTTTCTTTTTTTCTTTGGTCATATTAGTTAACATGGATAAGTAATGTCTAATAACATATAAATAATTGCAATAAATTTATGTAGTTTATAATATGGCTTAAGTAATATCATAAATTTTAAAGTTGTAGCCCATAAAAAATGTTATATAATTTGATTTATATAGTAGATAGTTATAATTTATCAACGATTTATAAATAATATTAGAAAATTTTAATAACTTTTGGTTCCGGTAACAATAAATGTTTTTATTTGACGATCGAGCAATAAATGTCGTATAAAACAAGCATATTCTTCATTCAATTTTCTATATACCAAATTCCTTAATTCATTTTGAAATTTAGTTATTAGTAATAATTTGTATATTCTGAAAATAAACTTTTTCAATATTATTTTCCTTAATCAAGTATGATAATGTATTAAATCTATTTTATTATAAATGTCATCGTGTATTAGGGTTAACATCTAATATTACGTATAGAGGCGCATAATTTGTTAGATTTCCATATTTAATTATTTTGTTTACATGCATAACAAAGGAAATAGACTAACTTATTTAATTTTGAAGATCACCATCTACAAGTTTACACAAAACTTTATATTTTTCTGTTTCTATTAATTACCGTCTATAACTTCTTATAAGTACCTATGAATATATTAATATTCGATCGTATGATCAATCATTAATCACAAAACTTTATTTCATTTTTTGCGAAATTTGCTTCAATGTCTTCTCTATTATTATCTTTACAAGATGATCTTTTGATAGAAACTGCGTCATGTTGTGCTGCATCATCCTTTAATAATGTTCATAACCTTAGATCCGTGTGCAAAAAATTCCAAACCCTATGTACCAAACATCGTGTTTTGTTCCGCTTGACTATTTCGATTTATGTCCTTATTGGTCCTATCCTTATCAACATTATGCAAGATATCAGACTCTAACTTTATATAGGTTAGGTATTATTTATTTTTTTTAGGACAACAACAAAGAAGAAGGGAAAAAATTGCTAAAGGAAGCTGCTGAAGAAAAATATCCCAAAGCCATTTATCTCTATTGTGTCATTCTTACATATATGGGGGTACATCAAAAGTAAAAGGTTTCAAAATTTTATCTTATCTTATTACGCTTATATTTTCATCAACGACTATAAGTCTAGACATAGTTCGTAGTCAAGTCAGTGACTACTCCATCGACTTGCGTTGTTCTTAAAGAGCTGATGGTATCATATGTTAAAGACAAGTGTGACTGTAATGGTAATACATCAAAGCACCTATTTTACAAAAATTTATGGCATAATTATGGGAAAGTAGCACCTATTTTACAACAATTTATGGCATAATTATGGGAAAGTAGTGATAGTATTTCTTTGTCATATAAGATTTTGTTTATGGGATTACGTAGTCAAGAAGTTTGCTCGACATAGTTATAATTAGAACACTATTTTATTTTTATTTTATTTAATTGTTTAGTATTTTAAGTTTTATAATAATATTTATAAATTATTTTTGTTTTGTTGTTATTGGTAATTTATAATAAATCTTGATTTTTTTGTCAACGTCATATATTAGTAAAACTCTAAAAGTAATTGAAAGTTACATCAATAAACCATTAGCTGACTCTCTAATATGATAAGCGAGGGTATCAGCTTTATGGTTAAGGATCTCTGAATTACAAAGAGAGATATATAATGGAATAAAGAACTTAGCCTCGAGAATCTTCTTGATATGGTAGGAAATCCGGCCACTCTTCTGGTTGCTGCATTATCTTCAAGACATTTTTGCAATATGTCGCTATCTCAACCTCCGTAATTTGAAAAGACAAAAGTAACTCTATTACCCAAAGCAACACTTCAACTTCTGAATGAAATGCAGAGAGGCTTCAACGGATTCCCCAGGCCCCCATACATTCGTCGTCCACTGAATAAATTTTGATTTTACAGTCAATAATAGTACGTGTATACTAATAAATATTCAAACTATTTAACAATTGTTCTTAAAATTGAATTGAGAACATATATTTAATCAAATATAGTCTTGCAATATTAATGCATCAAGTGTGTATATATCTTCTATGTAGTAGATTAGTGTTTTTGATTCTATAAGTCATATTAATTACAAAATAATACAATACATAAAAAACTATCCCAACATAAATGACGGTTGTCATATATGTAATTTGAATTAATTCTGACAAATATATATAATTTTTTGTCGAAAAACTAACATAATTTAGACATGTATTATGTACATTTATTTGCTTTTAATTTGTACGCATAAAAAATGGGAATTTGTACACACTAACTTAGTAAATTTCCATAATCAATTATTCTATTTATACAAACTTAATCGATCCATAGTATGACATTTATATTGTTTTGTTTTGTAATTAATAGGTATTGAAACAAATTATCATGGGAAACATATTATAAATTTATAATAATGTTTTTTTTAAACGTTAACTTAATAAATTTCTATAATCGATTATTCTATGTCTACAAACATTACCGATCCATAGTATGTACATTTATATTTTTTCCATTTTGTGATCAACAGTTATAGAAAAAAATTATTATGGGAAATATATCATAAACGTTTTCTTATTTGTACACATTAACTTTGTAAATTTTCATAACCAATGATTCTTTTTCTCTAAACGTAATCGATCCATAGTGTGTACATTTATATTGTTTCTAATTTGTGATTAATAGGTATCAACACAAATTTTGGTTTCGTAGTGCAAATTGATTTATTATATATACACGGATACATCAAACACTACGTTACAAATCCCATCGTTTAACAATTGTCCACTTTCGTTTTCTTTCAATCTTTTTTTTTTCTTTACTTATAGTCATGTCCTAATCCTTAAGTCTTTTACCCAATGATCTTTTGACCTTAATTGCTTTATTTCTAGCTTCATCATCTTAGTCTGGTTTTCTTAACCTAAGCTGTTCTTCAAAGATATTATGAAAACTATGTGACCAGAATGATGTGTTGTTCAAACTTTCTTTATGAGAACTTGAACTCCATCCTAGAAAATTTCATCATTTTCAGCACATACAGAGATATCAGAAGTTACGAGATATTAGAAATCCGGAAATTCTTTACAGGTTCGGCATAATTTATTTTTTCCATTATGAAGAAAGAGAAGAAAGACTAAAATTATTACATGAAGCTTAAGAAAAAGGTATTATTGATGTCAAGTGTCTTTATGGTGTCACTTTATGCCTTTGAGGAACATCAAAAATAAAAGGTTATGACCTACTCTCTTCTTTTATCATGACTACGTTGACAGAAACTAATAATAATCTTGATAGAGTTTATGATAAAGTCAACCCTTATCTTGATATGTTCAGTCCAGTGATTTTTTGGGATTTGATGATATCATATGTCTAAGACAAGTGTTCATGTTCTGATATAACTTCAAGGTATCAAGAAGAAGCTCAAGACATTAAAACCGATATGGTGTGTAGAATTTGTTTATGAGATTATGAAGTTAAGCGTCTCGTGGTCATAAGCTATTTACAAAAGAATATATTTTAGTTATCAAATATTTTTATTATTGTTTTGTATTGTTTTTCTTATCCTCTTATTGGTGGAATTGATTTATTCTTATTCTTTTTTTTTGTCAACATTAGACCACAACTGACCGATCCATTAGCCAAGTTCTTACATAATGTAGGTGGTGGAACTCGATCCCGGAATGTGCAAGTCCGTCTGCCTATAGTGGACTTATTATCTGCCACTAGGCTAAATGCCACTTGCCATTTTATTCTATTTTAATTCTATGTTATTTGGTTTTTTTACAATTTTAAATAAATTGAATTTATTTTATTAATATTAAAACTAATAGCGGCTGTTTTTAGTTTCGTATATATCAGTAATATAATTGTTTTTAAAATAAATAATTATATTAACTATATAATAGTTAATTATAAAGTAATTATTCTTTTGTAATAATGGTGTTTTACAAAAAATGATGTATCACAACTATAAAATAGCTAATTAGACAACTAAAACATCGTCTTAAATTTCGTCTGAGACCATTACACAAAACTTGAAGTTGATTTAGTTAAACCCAACTAATCTTATACTGTAGAACATGATTTTCGTCTTGCAATCTTAAACCAAAATGTATTGCAATTTTTTAATTAAAGAGTTGATTTAGAAAAGTTATCTGTTAATCAATATATCTACTTGAAGGAAGACTGATCAGTGGCAAAAAAATGACTCAAAAGAAGATTGCGAGCTTGTTTTCTAAATTAAGGTAATGATAGTTAATTTTCTAGATGAATCGAGATATTAGATGCAAGAGTATAGCAGAATGTTACAAAAATTTCAATACCTTTAATTGATTGCCACTTGAAAACATGCAATAGTACCGATGATTTTTTTTTTTATCAAAATCACCCGGATTATATTTGTCAATAGAATAAATGAAATCGGCGAAAAGAAGGAAAATCGGAGATGAAGGCTATGTCTTTTTTTCCTATTGTCATTTTGTTGTAGATAGATATGTTAAACCCATTATAATATAAATGGATTTCATTAGGCTTACTTTTAAAAAAATGGGCTTAACTAAAATAATAATTATAAGTATAAAATCTTCTAATGGGCTGTATCGGTATCAGGGCTCGAATCAAATTATATTCGAAACAAAATAATTTAAATTTTGGACATAAACAAAAGTAAATAAGATATGGTCATCAAATTCCACAAAATTATTATATAGGCTTAGTAATACACGACCAAACAAAGTTTTGGGCTGCTAATCATAGGGTTTCAAACACACGTGTGCTTCCATCTCGGATGGAGAGACAGATTTCGTGGGTACGGCCTCCGGTTTCGTGGGTGAAGATTAACACGAATAGAGTGTCTCGTGGGAATCCTGAACTCGCCACAGTAGGAGGTGTACTTCATGATAGTTCTGGAGTTTGGCAACAGGGATTTGCACTTAATATTGGGATATGTTATGCAACTTTGGCTGAACTTTGGGGTGTTACTATAGGCTTTATATTGCGTGGGAGAAGAGGGTCGATTGTCCTGAACTCGAGGTCAGCTCGGAGTTGGTTGCGGGTTACTTAAAGACAGGAATTAAAGACACTCACCCCCTGTCTTTCTTGGTACGTATGCGCCATGGTTTTTTATTTAGAGACTGGATAGTTTATGTTTCGCATGTGTATAGGGAAGCTAACCGTCTTGCTCACGGGTTAGCTAACTATGCTTTTTTGCTTTCTCTTGGGTTTCATTTGTTACCGGAACCACCAGATAAGATTTCTAGTTTAGTCTTGGATAATTTGGAAGATGTTTTTTTTGTCCGTAACGTTTGTGTTTAATTTTATTTGAATAAAACTTTGGGGAGATTTTTCTTCCCTTTTTCCCACCAAAAAAAAGTTTTGGGCTTAGCAATATATACTTATATTAATATTGATATTTAGATAATTATTTAATAAGGATTGCTAAATTTCTTAATAAGTATGAGGTTTTTTTTAAATAAAAACTTGATCAATGTAAACAAATTATGGTGGTGACTAATATAATATTTTATATATATATATATATATATATTTCTTATTTACAATATGATATTTCGATTGTTACATACTATATCATAGAAGATATGTTCTAAATAACATTTTCTAATTTGTATAAACTACCATAATTAAATATTATATTGTTTGGAAAGAAACGGATCAAATATCTACATTTATATTATTTTCATTTTCTTATAGGTATGCTAACAACAATGTTTTGAAAACCGGACCGGACACCAACTCAGCAATATTAGTAAATAGTTGGTCGGACCAGTTTAACCGGTCAAAATCGGGTTTTCATATTTTATACAATATATATATATATATATATATCTATATATATAATACATGCTTCAAAATAATATGACAAGATGAATAATATGATATTCTAAAATAATAATATAACACATCTGAAATTTTCAAATAATAAATAAGTAAGCCAATTTGATAAGAGAAATAATAATAAAAATATTCTACAAAAGTATTAAATTAACAATTTTTTGAGAAAAAAATATCAATCTAGTTTATTTGATTATATTCTTCTTCTTTTAAATTAATTTTTTTTCAAGATACTTAAATTGTTTGTTTTGACAACGTAATAAAAGATATAAGATAATATATATTAGTAATAATTTATATAAATGATCTATAGATATTATATGTAATTTATAAACACTAACTACAAATACCATCTCTATTAGTTATAAATTATAATCAAAATATTTAGAAATATAATAAAATCATATTTTTATGGTGTAAATTTCGGTTTTAAGACTTTATGAAAAGAAGAAACATAATAATAAAATTTTAAAAAGAAAAATGTAAATATTTAATGAACCGGGTTTTAATATTGACTTGTGTCAACGGTTTTACCGATTTTTTACTGGTTTTACGGGTTTAACTTAAATTTGAGTTTTAATTCAACTGGTACTGGTTTAAGTAGCGAGTCACGGTCCAACCGGTCGTACTGGCCAGTCCGATCTGGTTTTCAAAACACTGGCTAACAAGTAATTATCTGTCTTCGATTAAATCGATTCGTTATATATATACATGAGAACAAGAACCCTAATATCAGTTGCAAATCCCATCATTTTTCATTAGTCGTTTTCTTCTAATCTTTTTTTTTTTACTTGCAGTCATGTCATATTCTCTAAGTCTTTTACCCAATGATGTTTTGACGTTAATTGCCATATTTTGAGCTTCATCTTCTTTACCGAGATTATATTCTCGATGAAGAAAAAACATAGTATTGTACAGATAATCGAGATTAAATTCTCGATGAAGAAAAAAATAGTATTGTACACATAACCGAGATTAAATTCTCGATGAAGACAAAACGTAGTTTTGTACAGATAACCGAGATTAAATTCTCGATGAAGACAAAACATAGTTTTGTACAGAATACCGAGATTGAATTCTCGATGTAGACAAAACATAATTTTGTACAAAAAGCTGAGAACAAATACTCGACGAAGATAAAACACAGTTTTGCACATATAACCGAGATTAAATTCTTGATGTAGACAAAATATAGTTTTGTACAGAAAACCGAGAACTAATTCTCGACGAAGACAAAACATAGTTTTGTACAGATAACCGAGATTAAATTCTCGATGAAGACAAAACATAGTTTTGTACAGAAAACCGATAACAAATTCTCGACGAAGACAAAACATAATTTTGTACGGATTCCTTATTAAACCGAGATAAAGTTTTGTACAGAAAGTTGGGATTTTTCTTGGAAAAACTAAACAACAGTTTTGTGCAGTAAAAAATTCCTTTCTCACTAAGATAAAGTACATTTTCCGAGATCAAAACTCTTAACTAAAACTTAAAATGAGTCTTAAAACCTCAGCTTTAAGAGCCAAAATAGCAAAGTTTCTCTTCCTAACAAACGAGATCTAACTCTCAAATTTAAGAAGAAACTAAGCTATTGTGCATACACAAGAACAGATCTCGGAATTAAACTTCATCTTTCCTTAATTGTTATACCAAAATTCCAAATCAATCTTTTGTCCTATTTTCATTTTCTGATTTCGAAGTCGTAAAAAAATTTGAATATCATAATTCATTCAAAAAATAACATTGTTCATTATGCAGAAAAATAATCAGAAGACAGATACCGATTACAAGAGCCAACGAGATGAATAATCACAAGAGCCAAAAAGATGACTTTGAAAAAGCTGAAACAAAATTGGCTACAATATTCTGGACAAAGCAAAATCAATGTCCAGTCTAATCATTAACGTTCGAAGCTTAGCCGGTCTCAAACACAGCGACGACCAAATCTCCAAGAAGCAACGCCGTCAAATTCTCCATGTTGACAATTTCCTTGAACTTATTCAACTCGGCAGTCACTAAATCCGTAATTGTCGAAGGGATATTGATGCCTCAGCGGGAAAGCAATTGGAGAACATTAGCCAACCCTAGGTTCTGAGCATAGGTCAACCGGACTCCCAAGTTGGTGTCCAGATCATTGAACAGAGTATCAATGCTATCAAAGCACTCAGTAAACTGATTTTGATGACCCTGGAAAATCTTCTTCTTCTCCGAATTCAAAACTTGATGAAGTCGAGAGTCAAAATTCTCCTTTATAGAGTGTAGCTCAGTTTGAAGCTCTTGCAGCTTCTCATTGGCCTTCTCGGTGGCCTTGAAGGCAGCGTTCCGATCCGATACAACGCAGTTAAAAGATTCACTCAAAGCCGCATTTTGCTCCACCAACTTTCAAACGTTTTCACGTTCAAGTTTTAACTCTTTCTTGACACGAGCGAGTTTTTCTTTAATGACAGTAAGCCTAGATCTGGCCTCCACCACTTCAAAATGAGTCTGGCCAGCTCAGCCAGGAAGATTAAAGGTCCGTCGGGCATGCTCGTCCGGATTAACATGAAACTTATCACGCGACAAGAAGATGCCATTCAAGCAGGCAATGAACTACAAAAAGGAAAAAAATAAAGTCGTTCAAATAATAAGTCAGAAAAGTACATACGGAATTACAAAGAGAATTAAACTCGGCAAAGAGACAAACCCTAAAGAGCAAGAATGCAGCCTCTTCGTATTCCTCCTGGTTATGCATTTGATCCGGGGAAGGAAGAAGCTCCAAAGAAATTCTGATTTGACGCATCAGATCAGCACACTCATCACAAGACTCCAAGATTGATCTCAGGTCAGAATGATTATGAGAGAAGCAGAAGTCGGGAGAATTCCTTCTTCTCCACTTCGAAGCACTAGATGAACCGCCCCTAGAGGCACCTCCGAAAGAAATGAGTCTAAGCGTGTCAACCCTTGGCCTCTTAGGAGGACGAGAGTTACTCTTATCAGCATTTGGCCCCGAAGAGATCACGCAATGTCCCGAGTTGGGACAGAAGAAGAGGTAGAGGCTCCAGCACTTTCTCTAGATGGGTGGACATCCGTTCCATCAAAAGCGGCGTTCAAGCCATCTTTGACGTTTGGAATTTGAAAGGCTTCAAGTCCCACCTTGAAAATTTTTAAAAATAAATAGAGAGCTGAAAGAAAGTAAACTCGGACGAAGAAGAATGAAGTCAAAGTTTTTTTTTTTGTTCGCAAAAGTAAAGTGAATGGTAAAAGAGAAAAAGGTGCGGTATTTATAGAGATTTACCGGAAGCCGAAGCGGCAAAAAATAGTAATTATTGAAACCACCATAGTAACCCATTCGCAGACTGACACATGGACCGAAGGTTCTAGAAGCAGATAAGCTTTTCAACTTGGAAATTTTGCTATAATTTTTGGGGGGACAATTGTTGGAGGTGGATATGAGATCCTACTTTGGTCCACGGGAAACAATGGACAAAAATTTCTAAGTCTTAGACTCGACAAGACTCTAGAAATATCAATTCGGATATCTTATGTCATCTCGGAAGAATTCCTTCTCGAAAGCGCGTAAAGCATGAAGGAAGTCGGAAGACACGTCATCAAGTAAAGAAATGGAAATTTTCTAGTTCTGATATGGAAAATTTCTGAAAATCTATTTAAGATCTTCTAGATAACATCGAATCTAAAAAAATTGTAATATTTTCTATTTACAATCTACTTTGTAACCGCCTCTATGATCTATAAATAGAGAAGCAGATCCTAGGAAAAAAGGATTGACTTTTTGTCATTACACACATTAAGCAATACAATTGAACTCGACATTCTTTACTTTTGGCAATCTACTTCTTCTACATAACTTGTTCAAGAGTCCTTGCCCATCTCTTCCCTCTTTAATCTCAGAGCGGGATTTATAACCCTTGTGCTAAATTCTGCTTGAACTGTTGGCACCGTCTATGGGGAAAACATCGAAGGACTTCTTTACTCATGAAAAATAAGTGAAAGCTAACAAGAAACGATGGCTTAAAATGAAATCACTAATAACTCGCCAGAAAAAAGGAACCCTGACCTCTAGGAAAAAATCAATCCAATTCTAGGATCAACTTTGAACGCAGTTCAAACTCACGAAGACAATCAAGAGGAATCTCGAGAAATCACTACCCTCCCAGGGCCACCTGCAGGGCCACCATCACTCGAGACCAGGGTGCGCAACTTAATAGCGCAATACAAAGTAGCAGATCGAAGGAACGCTGAAAGATTCAACAGACTCGAGTCTCGGATAAACGGGAGTAGCCTTCCCTGCGCACAAACTAATAGGCCAAACGAGGAGATATTGGCCAGTGTGCAAAGGAATTTATTCATGAATATGCCCCAGTGCAACAAGTACCAGCAACATGGACACGGCAACCGTCTTCAAAATGATGGAAGACATGAGGTCACAATTCCATCAAGCAACTAGCTCGGCACCGGAGATTGGGTGAATCCTAGCTCAAGCCCATAATTCTCCATTCTCACCGAGATCTTCTATATTACGGAACCACTGACCCATTGGATTTCATGAACGCATTCAATGTTATGATGAATGGGAACAGTTACCATCATGACCAAGAGGATGCGGCGTACTGCCAACTCTTCGCCGAAAACTTAATCGGCCGCATTAATGTGGTTCACCAAGTTACCCACGAGATCATTTGAAAGCTTCAATCAACTTGCCGAGTTTTTTATGAAGTAATACGCTCTATTCGTCAACCAAGACACTTCTACAGCAGAGTTTCGCTCTTTAAAGTAAGGATTCAATGAGTGTTTAAACTCGTATTTCGGGCATTTCAGGATAATCATGACGTAGGCTAAGGTCAGCGACGATATGGCCATCGAGGCTTTAAGAACCGGAATGGTTACCGATGAAGCATTACGAAGAGACTTTTTCGTAAATCAACCAAACACAATCTCAAATGCCCTTTGCTGAGCAGTAAGATATGCCGAATATGTAGAGGAAAAATAAATCCTCCCAAAAACTCAAAAACCTCAGCGAGATTCATGGGAAAAAGAATCTAATCTGGAATATCAAGAGCCAAGACAACATAACTACAGAGGAAAAGCAATCTTGGCGACAGCTTTTCAAGTCAGAGAAACAGAAAGTCTGGCTCATAAGAAACCGTTCAACAATACTTACAACTGAAACGAGTATTATACGTTTCACAATAGGACGGGCTATTCAACCTCAAAGTGCAAACAATTGCAAGAATTACTTGCCAAGAAGTTCAGCAAAGGAGAATTAAATGTCACATAGGAAGAGACTCAAAAATTTAAAGCGCAAAAGCGGAAAGAAGTCGAATTGCAAGATGCAGCCTACAAAGCAGCAAACCAAAATAAAAACACCAAAGAAAAGTCTAAACCACTGAGGGAAGAAGAGGAGACTACGGAGTCGGGGTCTCCGAGAGTTCATGTCAGTGTAATCATTGGAGGATTATAATTCGGTGATGACACAATAAGATCAATAAAGACATACGAGCGAAAGGTTATAGCTGTAGTCAACCTCGAACCAACCGCTCAAAACCTGGGAACAGTAGACTCAGAAATAACATTCATAGCTAAGGATGTTAAAGGAGTATGCTTTCCACATAATGATCCGCTAGTCGTAAAACTTAGAGTCGCCGACTGCGATGTATCTCAGGTACTTATCGACATTGGAAGTTCAGTGGATTTAATTTTCAAGAAGACGCGGGACAGGAAGGAACTACCAGACGTTAGACTTAAAATCATTGAATGAACACAGACTGCATTCGATGGAAGCACAATCCATGCAATAGGATTAGTTAAGCTAGCAATCCGAGTTGCCGGAATAACAAGGTGGATCAAACTCTTAGTGGTAGACAAACCACCGATTTACTTTATGATCTTGGGGACACCGTAGATTCATGTAATGAAAGTTTTTCCATCAAGCTATCATCAATGCGTAAAAATCCCAACTAACGAAGGATTTTAAACGCTTCGGGGGATCAGAAGATGTCTCGGACTTGTTTTATTGCTGAATTGAAACTATGAAATAAATCATGTATGATCACAGCGTCAGTCAGCAGCAAAGTGATCTTGGAACCTCCCATTCCCAAGAAGCCAGATCAATCAACTATTGAACTCGTCAACATCGACTTAACAAACTCGGCAAAGTATGTGAACATTGGAGTCAACTTGAGCAAGCCAATCCGAGAGAAGTTGATTCGACTTCTAGAACAAAATATGACGATATTCGCATGGACATTCAAGAACATGCCTAGAATCAACACGAAGATTGCAAGTCACAGATTGAATGTCGACCCGACATATAAACCAATCAAGCAGAAAAGGCGAAAGTTAGGACCAAAGAGAATGAAAGCCATGATAAACGAAATCAAGAAACTAACAGATGTTGGATCCATTGTTGAAATACAATATCCAGAATGGTTGGCAAGTCCAGTCGTTGTGCCAAAGAAAAACAGAAAGTGGCGAGTCTGCGTGGATTTTACCGACTTGAACAAAGGTTGCTTAAAGAATAGCTTTCCTTTACCTAACATCGACCGAATTGTCAAAACAACAGCTGGAGACGAGCTGCTCTCATTTATAGACGCGTTCTTGGGATATAATCAGATTATGATGCATCCTGACGACATGGAAAAGACTTCAGCTATAACAGAACGAGGAACATATTGCTACAAGGTCATGTCATTCAGACTAAAGAATGCAGGGGTGACTTACCAGAATTTGGTAAATAAGATGTTTGTCGACCAACTCAGTCAAACAATAGAAGTCTACATAAACGACATGTTGGTCAAGTCACAAAAAGACGAAGATCATGTAGATCACTTAGCACGCTGTTTTAAAACTGTGAATGAATACCAGATGAAGCTCAACCCGGCAAAAAGCACTTTTAGAGTAACCTCTGGAGAAATTGTCGGTTACATAGTGACTTAAACTAGGATTGAAGCGAATCTAAAACAGATTAAGGCAATCCAAGAACTGCCTTCACCAAAGAATAAGCGAGAAGTACAAAGGCTAACTGGCCCAATTGCAGCGTTGAACCGATTTATCTCTTGGTCTACATACAAGTGTCTTCCATTTTATCAACTGTTACGCAGAAACAAAGACTTCAAGTGGGACGAAGAATGTGAAAGTGTTTTTTCCGAGTTAGAAGAATATCTGTCCACTCCACCAATTTTGGCGAAACCAGAAGATGGAGAACCACTTTACTTGTATATCGCGGTCTTGGTATTGGGGTAAGTAGCGTCCTCATTCAAGAAAATAGAGGAACTCAGCATCCGATATTCTATACTAGTAAGTCTCGGTACCTGACTACAGAGAAACTAGCATTAGCAAATGTTACCTCGGCACGAAAGTTTAGACCATACTTCCAATCTCACACCATTATAGTGCTAACCAATCATCCACTACGGACGATATTGCACAGCCCAAACCAATCCGGAAGATTAACTAGATGGGCTATTGAGCTAAGTGAGTACTACATCGAGTTCAAAGGAAGAACTAGTGCTAAATCACAAGTGTTAGCCGACCTCCTGATTGAGCTATCTCCCGAGTTATAACCTTTGGAGTCAGACAAAATTCTTCAAACTTGGAAACTTTATGTTGACGGATCATCTTCTTAACATGGTTCCAGAGTTGGAATCCGACTGGAAAGTCCAACTGGGTAAGTCTAAGAGCAATCTTTCCAACTTGCTTTTCCAGCATCAAACAATGAAGTCGAGTACGAGGCATTAATTACAGGAATCCGATTAGCCAAGGAAATCAGAGCATTTGAAGTCGAATGTTCTTGCGATTCTCAATTAGTAGTCAACCAAGTCAATGGAGGCTATGATACAAAGAACGACCGAATGGAAGCATATCTGAAAGTCGTCAAAAAATTGACAAAAGAGTTGAAATTCAAAGTAAATAAGATTTCACGAGCATAAATTATTTCGGCCGACGCCTTAGTAGCTTTGGCATCTACGACTGACCATATCCAAAGACAAAATATATCAGTTGAAAACATAGACCAACCAAGTATAAGCCTACCAAAAGGAGATCTTGATCTCGTCTTGGTAATTATCGATTCAACGGATGAGCCCGACACCGAAATACCAGACACTACGCAACGTGGAGAAAGAAAGATTGATTTTAGATATGAAATTCTTGCATACATCATTGATGGAGAAACTCCAGAAGATAGATGGACAGCACGACGTCTAAAGGGCAAGTGTGCTTTCTATGCGCAAGTCGACGGAAAGTTATATCGCCAAAGCGCAAAGGGAACTTTACTCACTTGCATTCATGGTGACGAAATTAACGAAGTCATACATGAAACACACCAAAGAGCCAGTAGAAATCACAATAGTGAACGATCACTTGTGCATAAAATCTGAACTCTCAAGCCAATGATGGCATAAGATTGCGAGCAATATGCGGCCAAGTGTGACAAGTGTTAGCTACATGGAAACATAATTCATGGTCCAACTGAAGAGTTGACTTCGTCAATCATGCCATATCCATTCATGTGTTGGGCAATGGACATAGTCGGACCATTACCATCATCTCGGCAAAAATGTTTCATGCTTGTTATGATGGATTACGGGTTAAAGCCGAAGCTTATTCTCATATTAAAGATAAAGATGTGGTAAAGTTTGTGTGGAAAAATATTATTTGCCGACACGGACTACCTTACAAGATTGTTATCGACAACGGTCTCAATTCATCTCAGTAAAGTTTAATAACTTTTGCTCTCGATGGAACATCCGAGTTAATAAGTCCACTCCGTGGAATCCACAAGGAAACGGACAAGCCGAGGGAACAAACAAGCAAATACTGGACAGAATTAAGAAAAGGATAACAGAAAAGAAAGGAAATTGGGCAGACGAGTTGGACGTAGTACTATAGTCACATCGGACAACATCAAGATGCTCAACAGGACACTCTTCTTTCTCACTATCTCATGGAATGTACGCAATGGCACCAGCAGAAGCAACGATTCCAACTTTGTGTTGAGACCATTTCCCCGAGAACGAGGACTCTTATAGTTAAGCAATGGAAACAAATATTGACGACTTGGAAGAGGGGCGAAACGATGCCCTACTCCGAGTTCAAAACTATCAGCAGCAAGCCGTAAAGTACTACAACAAGAAAGTTCAAGGACGACACTTTGCAGTCGGAGACTTAGTACGCTGAAAAGTGTTTGAGAACATAGCTGAACTAAACGCAGGGAAACTCGGCACCAACTGGGAAGGGTCCTATATCATCTGCAAAGTTGTAAAACCTGAAGCATACAAGAACGCGACTATCTAAGGAGAGATGGTTCCACGAAGTTAGAACTCCATCAACTTAAAATGATACTACTATTGAAGATATGCCAACTCGGTATCGTAGATGCATTACTTGATGCGTCTCTAGCTACTTAATTATGTAATCAAAACTATGTTTTGGCTTGATCCCTTCGGGATACATAGGTAACCTTTGGGTGCAGATAAACCTCAATAAAAATTTTATAAGTCCCCATCTCGGGATCGGCAATCAAGAAAAAAAAAAAAAAAAAAAAAAAAAAAGAAAGAATAAAGGGTCAATCCCCATCTCGCAAAAACCAAGATTACATTCTCGCAAACGATTGAACATAGTACTGTACATATTTACCGAGATTAAATTCTTGATGAAGACAAAACATAGTTTTGTACAGATAACCGAGATTAAATTCTCGATTAAGATAAAACATAGTTTTGTATAGATAACCGAGATTAAATTCTCAATGAAGACAAAACATAGTTTTGTACAGATAACCGAGATTAAATACTCGATGAAGACAAAACATAGTTTTGTACAGATAACCGAGATTAAATTCTCGATGTAGACAAAACATAGTTTTGTACAAGAAAACCGAGAAAAAATTCTCGACGAAGACAAAACATAGTTTTGCACATATAACCAAGATTAAATTCTCGATCTAGACAAAATATAGTTTTGTACAGAAAACCGAGAACAAATTCTCGACAAAGACAAAATATTGTTTTGTACAGATAACCGAGATTAAATTCTCGATGAAGACAAAACATAGTTTTGTACAGAAAACCGATAACAAATTCTCTACGAAGACAAAACACAGTTTTGCACAGATAATCGAGATTAAATTCTCGATGAAGACAAAACATAGTTTTGTACAAAAAATCGATAACAAGATCTCGACAAAGACATAACATAATTTTGTATGGATTCATCATTAAAATGAGATAAATTTTTGTACAGAAAGTCGGGATTTTTCTCGGAAAAACTAAACAACTGTTTTGTACAGTACAAAAGTCATTTCTCACTAAGATAAATTACATTTTCTGAGATCAAAACTTTTAATTAAAACTTAAACTGAGTCTTAAAACCTCAACTTTAAGAGCCAAAATAGCAAAGGTTCTTTTCCTAACAAACGAGATCTAACTCTCAAATTTAAGAAGAAACTTAGCTATTGCGCATAAATAAGAACAGATCTCAGAATTAAACTTCATCTTTCCTTAATTGTTATACCAAAATTCTGAATCAATCTTTTGTCCTATTTTCATTTTCTGATTTCGAAGTCGTAAACAAATTTGAATATCATATTTCATTCAAAAAATAACATTGTTCATAATGCAGAAAAATAATCACAAGACAAATACTGATTACATGAACCAAAGAGATGAATAATCACAAGACAGATACCGATTACAAGAGCCAAAAAGATGAGTCTTGAAAAGTCGAAACAAAATTGGCTACGAAATTCTGGACAAAGCAAAATCAATGTCCAGTCTAATCATTAACGTTTGAAACTTCGCCAGTCTCAAACATCGGGATGACCAAATCTCCGGGAAGCAATGCCGTCAAATTCTTTGTGTTGACAATTTCCTTGAACTTATTCAACTCGGCAGTCACTAAATCTGCAACTGCCCAAAGGATATTTATGCCTCGGCAGGAAAGCAATTGGAGAACATTAGCTGACCCAAGGTACTGAGCATAGGTCAACCGGACTCCCAAGTTGGTGTCCAAATCATTGAACCGAGTAGCAATTATGTCAAAGCGATCAGTTGATTGATCTTAAAGACTTTGGAAAATCTTCTTCTTCTCCGAATTCAAAACTTGATGAAGTCGGGAGTCGAAATTCTCCTTTATGGAGTCTAGCTCAGTTTGAAGCTCTTGTAGCTTGTCGTTGGCCTTCTCGGTGGCCTTGAAAGCAGCGTTCCAATCCGATTCAACGCAGTTAAGCGATTCCATCAAAGCCGCATTCTGCTCCACCAACTTTAGAACGTTTTCACGTTCAAGTTTCAACTCGTCCTTGACACGAGTGAGTTCTTCTTCAACGATAGTAAGCCTAGATCTGGCCTCCACCACTTCAAGATGACTTCGGCCAGCTCTGCCACAAGATTAAAGGTCCGACGGGCATGCTCGTCTGAATTAGCATGAAACCTCTCACACTCCAGCAAGATGCCATTCAAGCAGGTAATGAACTACAAAAAGGGAAAAAAAGAAAGTCGTTCAAATAATAAGTCATAAAAGTACATACGGAATTACAAAGAGAATTAAACTCGGCAAAGAGACAAACCCTAAAGAGCAAGAATGCAGCTTCCTCGTATTCCTCCTGGTTATGCATTTGATCCGGGGAAGGAAGAATCTCCAAAGAAGTTCTGATTTAACGCATCAGATCAGCACACTCATCACGAGACTCCAAGATTGATCTCGGGTCAGAATGATTATGAGAGAAGCAGAAATCGGGAGAATTCCTCTCTGCCTCGAAGCATTAGACGAATCGCCCCTAGAGGCACCTCCCGAAGAAACGAGTCTAAGCATGTCAACCCTTGGCCTCTTAGGAGGAAGAGAGTTACTCTTATCAGCATTTGGCCCCGAAGAGACCACCGCAATGTCCCGAGTTGGGATAGAAGAAGAGGTAGAGGCTCCAGCAGTTTCTCTAGATGGGCGAACATTCGTTCCATCTAAAGCGGCGTTAAAGCCATCTTCGACGTTTGGAATTTGAAAGTCTTCAAGTCCCATCTTGAAAATTTTTAAAAATAAATGGAGAGCTCAAAGAAAGTAAATTCGGAGGAAGAAGAATGAAATTAAAGTTTTTTTTTGTTCGCAGAAGTAAAGTGAATGGTAAAAGAGAAAAAGGTGCGGTATTTATAGAGATTTATCGGAAGCCGAAGCGACGAAAAACAATAATTATTGACATGTGGATCGAAGGTTCTAGAAGCAGATAAACTTTCCAACTTGGAAATTTCGCTATAATTTTTCTAGTCTTGGGGGACAATTGTTGGAGGTGGATCCGAGATCCTACTTCGGTCCACAGGAAACAATGGACAAAAATTTCTAAGTCTTGGACTCGACAAGACTCTAGAAATATCAATTCGGATATCTTTTGTTATCTTAGAAGAATTTCTTCTCGAACGCGCGTAAAGCATGAAGGAAGTCGGAAGACACGTCATCAAGGAAAGAAATGAAAATTTTCATATTCCGATATGGAAATTTTTTAAAAATTTAGCTAAGACCTTCTAGATAACATCGAATCTAAACTTACAATTTCCTATTTACAATCTACTTTGTAACCGCCTCTATGATCTATAACTAGAGGAGGAGATCCTTGGAACAAAGGATCAGCTTTTTGTCATTACACACATTAAGCAATACAATTGAACTCGGAATCCTTTACTTTTGGAAATCTACTTCTTCTTCATAACGTGATCAAGAGTCCTTGCCCATCTCTTCCCTCTTTAATCTCAGAGCTGGATTTAGAACCCTTGCGCTAAATCCTGCTCAAACAATGGGCATACTCTATTTTTTCCATTGCGATGAAAGAGAACAAGGACTACAATTACTACATGAAGCCTCTACAAAAGGTATTACTGATGTTTTATGGTGTCACTCTACTATGCCTTGGAGGAACATCAAAAATAAAAGGTTATGAAAACTCTCTTCTTTTATCATGCCTATGTTAAAAGAAACTTACGAGAGTCTTGATAGAGTTTATGGTAGAGTTAGAACTATGATCAATATTCTTGCTCCAGTGGTTTTTTGGAATTTTATGTACACATATGTTAAAAGACAAGTATACATGTTTTGATACACCTGCACGTATTTTTGAGGAAGTAGAAGACATCAAAACGTCTATGGCGCGTAAAGCTTGCATGTGGGATTATGAAATTTGGTATCTCATGGATAGAACGACCTCATTTAAGCTGCACTTTAGTGCTTAGTTATTTTGATCCTTTTTTTTATTAAAATTATTTTAATCTTTTGTTTGTTTTGTTTTTTTTTAATTTTATGTTATTTTGTTCTACTTAAAATTTAATATAAATTGATTCAGTTTTATCAGTCTAAATATCTACTCATGGCTGATATTAATTACTACAATCATATTTATAAAAATTTCTACAATAAATAAATATGGTAAGTATTATTTTGTTCATTATATCTCATTAACCATATATGAAATCAAAATAAAACTAAATAAAATCGTAACACAATTAGAAAAATTAACAAATAAATACAATTTCATACCGTAAATTATCAAAGCAACTTAAAAAGTTAAATAATTAAAAATAAAGACAATAATCAATTACAAAATCACATACAATAAATTATAATTTATAAAATAAATACTATAAGCAATGAAAAACACCAAAAAATGAATCATTTGATAAATTTTGAAGTTTTTGCATTCAAAAACATATAGATATTTAGAAATATAAATAAAAATGTAATTATATTACAGAAAGTTTAATCTAAAGTTATAATAGAGAGAGAGACGAAATAAAAACAAGTGTTTTTGGAATTATATATATATATAGTTTGTATAGTGTCTAGTTAATTGAGTGATATATGTTATTAAAGCATATTTAAAGAACAAAACCGAAAACCCATATAATTAGGTTTCAAAGCAAATTTGGTTCATATATATATCTTGATATGAGAACAAGTTTAATTTATGTTATCAAAAAAAAAATTAATGTAACCTAACAAGCATCTCCTTCTTCCCATTTTATGATATTAATTCAAAAACTATTGATTTTGGTGTTCTTATATTAATCTCTCTCTTTTTAGTTTCTTTGCACAATAAAACTCTTCATAAACTATTCATTTCTTAGTTTCAATTCCTATATTAATAAATTCATTTGAGTATGAATCAATCTTGCTTACATATGTTTCTTTAATTTATCCTATGTTTTGATTATATTGTAACATTTATTCAATCACTCTTCCGCAATCGTATCCAGTTGAGCATATAATCCCTTTTTAAACTGTCCAGACATGGCGGCATGATCCTAAAGCAGTATGGTCAACTATAAAAAATTGAAAAATTGATGTCTATGTAAATATATGGAGATATTATTTTTCGTTGATTCACATATTTAAATATTGAAATCAGAAAGTCCAACAAATTCTCTAGAACATATTATACGAACACACGTCTACAAACGAAGAAACGTGGTTAAGAAAGAAACAATGAAAATGTGTTTATGTCACAGAGATTCCTCAAATGGACAACTCCGCCGGAACTCTTATCTACGGAGTCCTGATGAATTTTAGGGCACCGAGAATTACGATCCGTCATAATTATCTGATTATCTGTCAGAAAACATGAATTGTGTATATATATGGGTATAAATACATGTGTCTGAACGTCAATCCTATGTATTTTAGAACGAATTATTTAACAAACAAAATGTGCCAGAAATAAAATACGTAATCATAATGGAAGACAAAATGGTTAATACATGAAAGCACGTGTTTATATAGAGAGGGCATTGTCGTAATTTCAGTGAAGGCAACTTGGAAGCTGAGCTCGTAACTTTCTTTATAGGTTTGGCAAAAAAGAGGAGGAGAAGCGACCACGTCGTCGAACATCATATTCATAAGGCGTCACAAAGCATTTAACACAAAACGTTAAAACAAAAATTCGTTTATCTTCAGCATCAAAAATTTAAAGAATATGGTTGAATCCTGGATTGCATCATGACGTGCTTCATGCCTTTACAGTCGTTTATCAATCGCCTTTTTAATTGATCTACACCTCTACCAACAACAATCTTCATATTTATTGGTCTCACCCATCTCTTCTCCCTTACATACTTTGTATATTTAAATTTAAACAGGGTTAAAATTTCACGATCCTTACACTACAACTCTCCCAAACACATAGTGATACCAAATGCTAAAAAATGCGCCAAAAACAGAACTCATGAAACATGAACAAGACATCACCGATCCAAAACTACTAAGCAACCACCCTCCATAGAAATATAAGATCATCAGACAATTTCATATTGTGTGAATAATTTAGATTTGAAGAGGTAAATTATTCAATTCATAGTAATAAGAACTCTGCATAATTCAAACAAATCTAGATTAAAATTTCGAATTTACCGCCGGAAACCTAAATTATCATCATCTATTCAGCCACCATCACTAAACTATATTACATTTTCTAAGAGACTTAAATCCAGATCCACTAAAAACTACTTTACATACATAAGACTACAAGCATGTCGACAAATTCAATGGTTTTAGCATATATCACATGCATATTTCAACGATATTTACAAATAATTTAACCATTAATTAAAAGAAATCGTAGATAACATGTCAGTTTTCGCTTGAGTACAAAGATTAAAGTACTGTTGATGACTTCATAATGGACTAACATAGTGAGTGAATTAGAAATGATTAAGGTTAATACATTATTGTGCACTTCAAGTTATGTAAGTAAAAAGGTTTACTTTAAAGGTTTTTTTTTTTTGTCAAACTACTTTAAAGTTTTACCGACACTATTGGAACTAAAAATGTAGAGATATTTGGTGTTACCAAATAAGGAAAGGCCAGATTCCTTAAAAATCTTTAAAAAAATCTACAATTAGAAAAAATGAACGGCTGGGATTTGAAAACACAACATATCATTAAAAAATCTATGATTGAATAAGAGATATGAATAGATTTGGAGTGATTGGTGAGTGGTTGAATATGTGACAATTGACGTAACCCCACTGTCCCTTCTGTCTCCATTAAGGTTTCTCTCTCATACTCACAATTCATAAAATAAATTTAAAAAAAAAAAAAATTAGTAGTTGGCATATTGGACCTATTTTGGGTTTTGGCCCCAACGTGTCATCATCACATCCTCTCTCTTATTCTTCATTCATTGACTACACATTTATCATCTTATAGTGTATATAGTTTTTTGTCTTGGTCTATATTATCTTTCTGTTCCTCCAATTATTTCGAATTCAATATCAATCTTATAATATGCCCAATAAGGAAAGAACAAGAAGCTTGAGGAACAAATGTGTAGTGATTTTCTCTCTTTGTCCTAATTAAACTATTTTTCTTAAAGGATATTTTTTAAAATTTAGCAAATAGTCAAATATCTTATAATTAATCTTCTTGTTTGGTTTTTATTTAGTTTAACCTTCTTTTTATCTAGGCCAACTTATTATTTTGTAAATCATCACCGCTTGCAAAAAAAGTTTCGAGTTCTTGAAGTACAAATTTTTTTTGTAAAATATTTTCGATCAATAGTTAAATGTTTATATTTACGATATGTTGTGTTGCAATCTCATATAATACTGTTTTAGGTTTGTGTTATGTATATTTCCTTTTTGTCAATAATAATGTTTTAGGTTTGTGTTATGTATATTTCTTTTTTGTCAAAACAATACTTGATACATACTCTAAAACTCATTTCCTAAAAGCTCTATACATTTTTCACCTTCTCAATGTTAAAATCATTAACTGATTCTAACTATTAAACTGAAAAAAATTCGGTAATTTGTGATATATATTAAGTTGATAAATTAATTTAAAACAATGAAATATCTGTCGGTCTCGTTTTCTTCTTCTCCATTGATGGTAACCTTTAATTTTGTGTCATTGGGAAAAAAGGAAGAGATAAAGCAAAGATTGTCGTGATTCTTTAAATGAGGCAGAGAGAACCAAAATCACATGTGGTTAAATAACACACGTTGAAGATATCATCGACGAGAAGTACCAAAAAATCCCTGACCGTTGGATTTATGTCATGTCTTTATAAGATGGAATCACACGAGGGACCTATCTATCAATAATTGCTGTCACTAAATGCCAAATGATAATGAATTAGAAAGCAAACACTGACCTAATTATTACTTTATAAGATAGATCCTCCACAAAAGCAATGTGGACGGAGATATGTTAATTACATTGTTTAATGCCCCCAAATGGGAATATGTTGGATTTTATTTGATATTAGATGATTGCCCATACTATGCACGAGATTATATATTCTGTAAAATAAAAAAAAGTAGATATGATCAGCATGCAACTAATTTTTATGATGTTTATCAATGGATTCTAAAATAGAAAAACTCAGAATTCAGTTTTTATTGGCCTGATCCTAAAGCTCTGCTTTATTGCAGTCATATACTATGGTATGGGCGTGAGATAAATTTCAGGCGCCATGAAGGAAAGGGAAAGCCTGCCAGGCCGTATGCCCATGGGTGCAAGATTCTTCGAAAAAGCGCGGGCTGATTACGATCGGAACTATCTTCTATACGACGAAGGAAGGGTGCGATTGAGTCCGCTGAACTTTATAGTTATTCATATTTATTTATGATATTTATATATGTGATATTTGTTTGTCTTCTAAATATTTTATGGTTTGATTTGTCTATGCAATATATTATTTTTATATATACTTAACATATTAAATATCATTTTATTATTATGATTCGTATTGTGCACAAAATATATATTTTGGATCTAATTTTATTAAATTTTTGATGCATTACATAATTTGTTTGACTCGTGTTCATTTAGGTTGTTAGACGCGTGGTTATTTAGATTTTTATTTCTGTGTTCATTTAAGTTATCAAACACATGTTCATTTAGGGTTTTAACCGGTATTTATTTAGGTTGTTAGACCCGTATTTGTTTAGTTTTTAATTTAAGACTTGTTCATTTGCCATATATTTATAAATTTTAGTAAACATGAAATAACAAAATCTAAAATACTTGAAATTTAAAAAGAAAAAGTATATATATTGTTATATTTTGAGATAAATATGACATAAATTCATACAATATTGTTATATAGATTTTTTGACTCATATTATTTAGGTTCTTAAACACGTGTTCTTTTAGTTTTTAGATTTGATTTCATTTAGATTTTTTATATTCGTATTCATTTAAGTTTTTAGACTCATATTCATTTAGGTTTGTAGATTCATGTTCATTTAAGTTTTTATACTCATGTTCATTTAGCTTTTTAGACTCATGTTCATTTAGATTTTTAGTTAGACTCGTGTTCATATAGGTTTTTAGATATGTGTTTATTTATGTTTCTAGATTTGTGTGCATTTACTTTTTTATATCTATGTTCATTTAAGTTCTTAGACTCATGTTCATCTTGGTTTTCAACTTGTATTCATTTAGCTTGTTAAACCCGTGTTCTTTTAACTTCTTAGACTCATATTTATTTATATTGTTAGACCTATGTTCATATAGCTATTAAATTTGAGATTTATTTATTTGCTATAAATTTATAATTTTAAGTAAACTTGAAATAACAACATTTAAAATATTCAAAATTTAAAAACAAATAAAAATATATTTTGAAATAAATATAACAAAAATTTATTTAACTTGTGTTCATTTAGGTTGTTAGACATGTAGTTATTTAGGTTTGCAGATTTGTGTACGCTTATTTAGGTTTTTATATCCGTGTTTATTTAAGATTTTAGACACATGTTCATTTAAGTTTTCTTAACTCATGTTCATTTAAGTTGTTAGACCCATATTTGTTTAACATTAATATTTAAAGTTTGTTCATTTGCCATAAACTTATGATATTTAGTAAACATGAAATAACAAAATCTAAAATACTCAAAATTTAAAAGGAAATAAGTATATAAATTGTTATGTTTTGAGATGAATACGACATGAATTCAAACATTATTGTTATTTAGGTTTTTTTCCTAATAATTATTTAGGTTCTTAGACACATCCAGAGATCGAGTCCTACTGCCTACATTATGTAGGAAATTTGCTAATAGGCTGACCTGTTGGCCCAGAGTTGATAAAAAAAACACATGTTATTTAAGTTTTTAGATTTATATCTATTTAAATTTTTATATCCGTGTTAATTAAGTTCTTAGATTTATATTCATTTCGGTTTTTAAACCCATGTTCATTTAAGTTTAGATACATATTCATTTAGGTTTTTAGTTAGACTCATATTCCTAATAATTAATTTTTAAGATAACTTAAATCAGTTTTGTATATTTTTGTTTAACAATATTATTTTAAAGCATGCAACTAAAAAGTTAATATAATAGTATATGTTTTTATTATATATCCAACTTATAAATTATATTTACTAAAAATTATCTTATTTTATTATATATATATAGATATATATACAAAATGTGAAAACATATTAGAAAAATGAAACAAAATAATATATTACCTAGATACCATAAATATAATGTATATATATATATATATATATTAGAAAGTAGTGTTTTTGACAAATGTAATGTATATATGATACACTATCCATGATATACAGAACTTCTGAATAAATGCAAATATTAAATACTACATCTACAGTATATATCTATATATTCAATGTAATATATATATATATATATATCTATTAACTTCTACCAAATTATATAACTTCCAATTTGCTGAAACTTTTACTTATCTTGGTATTATAATCAATACAAAATCGATAAAATGAAAATAAAAAAATAATTTGATATCGCAACAAATATTACATTGATATTGTATTAGTTTATCGCAATATAATTAATTTTATTTAATTTTTATATATAATAAATGAAATTAGATCACGGTTTATATCTTACAAATTAATTTAGAGAAAACATTAAATTAAATTCAATTCAATGAATCGAATTTACTTAAATTTTGGGTAACATAAAGTATTTGAATTTCATATACGATTTAATTTGATTCTCGAAATATATTCAATTAATATTAATTTTATATCATATGTAGTTATATCATATTATGTGATTTAATAACAAATATATTCAATTACTATTAATTACGTGATTTATAATCAATGTAAATCGATCACAATGTATATATTAAAAATTTATTATAAACCATAATTTAAGCATAACATTAAATTAATATTCAATGTAAAAGATAAAATTTACTTAAATTTCGAGCAACATAAAATCTTCTGATTTCATATAATATTAAATTTGATTATTGAAATATATTCGGTTACTATTAATTTTGTATCATATGTATTTCTTTTATATCCCGTGATATAATAACACATATATTCAATTACTATTAATTACATGATCACTAATATATATAAATATATCACATTTTTTTAGAAATATAAATTTACATATAGGATAGTTAATTTTACCAAGAAGCTATAAAAGATTCTTGAGAAATAATAATAAAAATTTAATACTACTACATTTCTGTAATCGTTGATTTGTATATTTTCCTATTCATTACAAAATGAAAACTATACAAATGTATATTAAATTATTTAATTATAAATAAGCAATAGAATAACCGACGTCTAATTTATTATTGTTTCTATAAATAATATACTATTATTATGCTATATTTAATTTAAATATTAAAGGTATATATTGTAATGAATACATATTTCAGAATCAATACATTTTTTGGTAATAGATTTATGATATACAATTGTACATTAAATTATTCAATTATAAATAAGCAATAGAATAATCGACGCCAACAATTTACTACTGTTTCTATAAACATACAATTATTGTTCTATATTTAATTCAAATGCTAAAGGTATAAATTGTAATGCTAATAGATTTCAAAATATACATATTATCATTCAATGCTAATAGATTTCAATTAACTCTAATATAATAAAAACAACATATATGAATAAATATCTAACCATATATTTTTTTTTATTAATTGATCTCATGATTATTATGTTATCAAGTAAAGTGTAAAACTAATTATCACATTTTTATTATTTTAAAATAATTATATGTCGTAAAACAGAGTATAACTTTGTTATTAAAATTTGAAATTAACAATCGTTTATCAATTACATGTTTATAACTATGAGAATGAATCTTTAGGTGTATAGAATTCATCACCAACATGGTATTGAGGAATTTCATAGTTTACATTGATCAAAGAATATCACAATCTCACAACATTGTTCATCAGAAAATAAATTTAGCTTCAATCAATCCTCTGAGAAAAATTAAGATGTGAAACGTTGTTCCAACCACTAGTCCGTTTTTTGCATCTATGTCTCTCATCATGGACATTTTGTATTTAAAAGAACTTGAACTTTTATGCTATAATTTGTAGAAACCTTATAAGGATATGAGTTTTTAGATAAACTACAAAAATGAAAAGTGTGTTAGTTTTAGGTTATAAAATAACAAACACATAAATTTTTTTGACAATATTGGGGCACAACTGGCCGGCTCATTAGCCAAGTTCCTGCATAATGCAAGCAGCGAGACTCGATCCTTGAATGTGCAAGTGCACCTGCCTTTAATGGACTTACCGCTTGCCACTAGGCTAAAGGCCACTTGCACAAACACATAAATTTAATAAATACAATTTTAAAAATATATATTATTATTATTACAATTCCGTAATCTATAAAATTTGGACTATCAATTTTAGTATTTTCTAATTCAACTAATATAGTAAAAAATATAGCTTAGAAATATACCTTATAAACCTTTATAGGGTAAAACTTTTTAGATAAACTGCAAAAATAAAAAGTGTGTTAATTTTAGGTTATAAAATAACAAACACGTAAATTTAATAAATTACAATTTAAGAAATATATATTGTCATAAATAAAAGTTTGTAATCTATAAAATTTGGACTATGAATTTTAGTATTTTATAAATCAACTAATATAGTAAAAAATATAGCTTAGAAATATATTTTAGAAACCTTTAAAAGGTAAAACTTTTTAGATAAACTAAATAAACAAAAATTGTGTTAATTTTAGGTTATAAAATAACAAACACGTAAATTTAGTAAATTACAATTTAAGAACTATATATTGTCATAAAAAAAATGTTGTAATCTATAAAATTTGGACTATCAATTTTAATATTTTATAAATTAACTAATATAGTAAAAAAATACCTTAGAAATATACCTTAGAGACATTAAGAGAGTAAAGTTTATAGATAAACTGCAAAAAACAAATGTGTGTTAGTTTTAGGTCATGAAATAACAAACACATAAATTTAATAACAAACAAAATAATAAGCATAGTATTACTAAAGACCTAGAGACCATAGGGAAATAATGTGAGAATAATTTTTCTATCTATAATAAAAAATTATAGGTACAATTTTTAGACACATATCTCTTTTTTAGTTTCATGCTGGCCTAATAAGTAATATATTTTCCTACAAAATATATTATTTTTCATTTTTTTTATTTAAGTTGAATAAATATAAAAAAATTAGAAAATAGTTGATAAAAATAACTTACGCGCTCATCAAGTAAAACCAGTTCAATAGTCTGGCATGTTCTTTTGTAAAGACTTTCCAGAACCGAATAATCTTGACTTTGATCCTCCATTGTTGGCTAAATGGTTTGAGAACAGAAATGGAACGAAGAACAATATCTTTTAAAAAATTCTAAAAATCTAAAAAGGTGATTAGCTTTATGTTTTGTTTTGTTTGAAATAAACTAGCATTAAAACCACATTTTTATAGAGGGTGTGAGACATTTCGAGATAATTAAATGTGTTGTTCGAATATGAGAATAATATTTGTCACGCTCAAATAATTCCGTAAATCAGTATATTCATTTGATATTATACTTTTTTTAAGGTAATAGTATATAATGTAATCATTTCAGTTTTTAAGAATCAAAACAATTTTGGCAACCAATTTATTAATACACATAATCAGGACAACAATCAGAATATATACTTATTTTTTATATCTCGAATTAATATTGATTTGGAATAATTGTTCTTTGGAATTATGTACAATCAATATAAATTGATTACACTCTGATTTAGTTCCCAAATTTATGTGATATACTAAATCAAAATAGTTTTACAAATTTAATTTATAATCTCGGAATTTAATATCAAACTTTGACTTAACATATATGATGTTTCAGATAATAAATGTGTTTTAGGTTAAGGGATTTCCGAAATTAACCTTCTTTATACATTAAACAAAACTTTAAATACCAATAATATTACATGTAATATAACACATGATTCCAAGGTTATTTTCTTAAAAGGTTACCCTTTTATTATATAGAGGATTGGTTTGTATATAATATTTGTCTCAAAACAAACAAATTTTACAACCAAATAGGTAAATGTTTTCTCCATTAAAAATCTATTTTGTAACCATGTATGATAGAATTTTGAATTTAAGATCGATCCAATTTTGTGATCTTACTATTTTGGATCATTTAGTATATATTCTCTTGTTCATATATTCAAATTCACTGAATAATCAAATAAATTCTACAAATGTATTTTTTTTACACGATTATGTAAATTTATCCCCTTTTGTGATTTTGGACTAATTCATAAATAAGCTAATTCCTAATACAGAAGTGTGTTGAAAATTTCACTTGTTGACTTTTTTATCGCATTTGTTATTGACGAGAGTATTATAATCTTTTCTTGTCGACTAGAGGGCTATTGTATCAATTAAATAACCACACTTGTTTATCAAGAAGATCAATAATAATCTTATAGACAATTTTACATTCGAGCATGCATTAACAATTATAATGCGTGGAACAATTAGAAAAACATAAAATTACGTTTCAACCAATCACTCTTGGATACATCATTTAAGGTTTGACTTTTGGTTTTATTGATATTAAAACATCATTAAAAATGCTTTCTTAAAGCTCTTTATATGTTATTCAGTTTTTAAGACTCCATCAAAAGCTGTAATACATCAAATGCTAATATTTATAGTTAAAGAGAGAAAAGTCTATTATATACCGTATATTTATACCTAGTAAAAGGCTAAACATACTATAAAGTCAACAAGTCATGTCTTTAATTATATATTTTTACTCATCTCTTTTCAACTATTTTAACAATTTGGTGTATGTTTGTCTGTTTTGTTATTTAAACTAGATCAAGTTTATTAAAACTTTAAAAGAAGAAAAAATTATTGTATTAAGGTTTTAAATTTTTTCTTTTGTTAATTTGGAAAGCTCGAAATCAAAGACCAACTAATCTCTTAAGAAATAGTAATAACAACTAATCGTCTGAATATGAATTTTTAATGACATCTAAGACATCATTTTTCTTTCTTTCTTTTTTTTCGTCAATGGACATAATTTTATTTTGCTTGGCCAAATTGCATCAACATAGTTTCCAACAGAAATCAAACTCATAATTGACATATTTATGTTTTACCCGAAGTTAACTCAACGACTAGGCTATGACTTGGTTAGAAGTTCCTTGAGTTACGATATAAAAAGAATAAAACCAAGGGGATTTTAATTCAAATAACCTAAAAATTGGTTAGAAATACAAAACTAGATCTCTATTTGAATCAAATGCAAAACTAACTCAAAAGGCTAGTAAAATTACAATTTTCTCTTTAATGAACAAACAAAAAATCAGATAAAACAATTACAATTTTAGTCTTCCGTAATCTAGAATTGAAGTCTACTCATATGTAGACTTTATATAAAGTATTCACAGTAGACTTTATATGAAGTCTACTTCGTAATCTTATTTTATTTTCAATTTTAAAAAAATTTGAAAATAATTTGATGAAATATTTGTATACATAACCAAAATATAAGCAACTAAGAAGTATTAAAATTAAAAAAGACTAAACTAATAAAAATTATGTTCTTTAAGACTTGGCATTATAAAGTGAAGTCTACTTAGTGTAGACTTAAGGTGAAGTCTACTTAGTGTAAACTTAAGGTGAAGTCTACTTACACGTAGACTTTAAATTAAGTCTAATTACACATATTTAAGCTTATTGGACTTGTATTTACTCTTATAATTTACCCTATGTATAAAAGTGATTTTACAAAGTTGAAAGAAACCATCTTTCTCTCTCATTTGCAACCTCCATCTTTCTCTCTCACCATAATTCAAAGAATTTTGTTTTTTTAGGTAAGGTTTAATTTTTCATCTTTGTTTTACTAAGATCTAGGAAAAAAAATCATTTTGTATGTTGCAAAACTCTTAAGAAATTCACGTTTTTGTTACTTGAAAAAGTAAAAAGTAAGATTTGTTTTACTTTGCTCTTTGATTTAGAAGTCTAATTTGTTTAATTTTTCATTGTCTTAGATTTGCTCAAGGGAGGACCAATGAAAGAAGAAGAGAAAACAAGAATGGTGGTTTTTGGGTTTGGTTAGTGGGTTATCTCATGTCTCATGTAAACTACATCATTCAACTTTCAAGGTATGAAATATTTGATTTTTATTTGGTTTTATTGTTAAAGATTTGATCTCTTTTATTTTATTTGTAAGATTTGAATTTTTGGGTTTTTTTGTGTAAAGACTTTTTTTTTACTATGAAATATTTAATTTTTATCATTATTTTCTTGTGTAAGCTTTCATTTTTGTTTTTGTTCTTATCCATAGTTTCTAAAAAATTAGTTTTTTTTTTGTTAATTTTAGAGAAATATTTTATTTTTTTAATTTTTTTGTTAATACATGTGAAATATTTCATTTTTTGTTAATATTTGTGAAAGATTTCATTTTTTGTTGATTTTCTTGTTAATGGTAGTGAAAGAATTGATTTTCTTTCTTGTTTTCTTATGAATAACTCATTTAGATATGGTTTTCTAGTTAATATTATTT